>JAODUG010092368.1:0-11879 GCA_027564795.1 Aphredoderus sayanus | reverse complement strand
CCGAGGGCAACAGGAGGGTTAAAAGGCACATAAAACAACACAAATACATAAAGAAATAATTAATAAAGAAATAAATAAATAAATAAACACAGCAATGACAATTAAAAGAACCAGGCAATAATACACAATCAGATGGCGCCGCCTGGTGGTTCAAGACGATATGTTTAGGGCATCACGAGGGTTAAATAAATCGAAGGTGTTGTCAAACCCAGGTTCAAATAGTACACACACACACACAATAGAGTAGTGTGACGTGCAGTAAGGGAGGTCTCCATCTCCGTCAGCCCATATGAGCCGCTGCAGGCCACACAGGAAGCAGCTCCAAAGACACAGAGACAGGCCAAGGGCATGAGACACAGCCAAAATGTGCCCCCCCCCATTAAAAAAAATGCAACAATCACATCAAATAATGTACCGCACAGTTAATTAAATGTGTTTTCTCCGGTGCACACTCTGTAAGACGTGACTTGTAAATTAATATTCAAACTCAGACTCAGTCCACAGGTTCTGTCTGGTATTATGTGAGGTAATTTCACCCCTGTGTCAAGAAATCGTCTTATTTCTCCTGCAGGTGATTGAGAGCAGTGGTGTGAAAAAAAGACCACTGACTGTTCTCTCCCATCTGAGTCAATGTCTCTCCGAGACCCACAGCTCAGAGGAAAGACAACTATTGTTCCATCAAGGGACACAAAAAGGGGATTAATTTAAATTTGTTTTACAATGCCATGCCTTTCAGGTTAATCCATCTGGCCTGTGCCCCAGAGCTGCCCATGCTATAGTGCCTCAGTTCCCCATTCTCTCTGCTGCCAGCAGCTTTTTGTCTAAAGGACGGGGGAAATGTCAACTGAGCCGCTGCTTGGACAGAAATATTCCTGACAGAAAGTGAGACAGAAAGAGAAATTGGGTGTCTCACAGGATGTGCAGTATTTAGACTAGTCACAAGTATCGTGTTGTGTTTTGTACTATGGGTACTTTTATATAGATACAAAATGAGGAAAATAGATGGATACTTTTTAACAAGGTATACTCCTCACTTACAAATCCTCACATTCCTTCCCCAGCTCATATGGAAACACGAGGTGGAAAAGGGGCATGAGATTGCCGAGTTTCAACCCAAAGCAACAAAATGTTTTGGTAATGCTCGTTTCAACCACAAGGGCAACATGCATGTGTGAAAGCAAAGGACCCTAAAGGCAGTAATGTGACTAACAGCTGGGGGTCTAATCAGAACCAGGGAACAAAGGCATATTTTAAAAAGCAACAATATATTCATGTTTGAATTTGTTTGTTTGCCAACATTTGTTCCCCTGCATTCTCCACCCTGCCCCTGCTGAGATGTTAAAATTACACACCCTGTTCCTCCATCACAACCCCCCAACCCACCCAAAACAAAAATAAAAAACAGTAAACAATTCAATGGTTCACCAAAGAACACGCTGGTTGTTTATCTTTACCTCAGTTATGCATTGTGTTCTTCTCTTTTTTCTTTCTCATTCTCCATATTTATTTGTACTCCAATGTTCTGCTCAGTCCAAATATTACTACCCATACCAGGCTCAAATGTTTCGTCTTCCTCTAAATAATCCAGTTAATTAAGGACCAAATGGTATAATGGTAATTCTCTATTTAAATGTTTTGTTGGTTTTTTAGTAATTGAATGTTTAGCTGTTCATTCCTGTGCTGAAAGTTCATATGGTTACAAGTGAGATATGTGATAGGAAGATGTGGGCGAGAGAGACAGAGAGAGAAACCCATGGCATTGTTATGGGTTCTAAGGCACAAAAAGAAAGATGATTAGAACATCTTTCTAAAAAGATCACCTATCTCTGTCACTCACACACACACACACACACACACACAGTCAGACACCACTGGGCCAGTCAGACAAGTGACCTGTGTATTTGCTGCAGAGCTCACACAATTGATTCCTGAAGGACACTTTCCAGGCCAATAAAGGCGAGACCGAACAGATGCAGTGGACCTCCGCAAGGCCAGTGTTATGTAGCAAAACATCTAAGCATACAGATGGAGGTCTCTTGGCTTCCACCAAGCCGAAAAGTCTTTCAATTAGCAGGCTTGACGATCTACAGCAACATATTATATGACTAAACACTGGGAAATGGTCCATTTGGAGCTGGGACTTAATACATGCAATTTATCTTTCTCCACTGATAGAACAAAGTAAAACACAGATAATATATACAGAGGAACTTCACAGAGGAAACCGATTTTAATTAGAGATGTTTCATCAAACAACTCTTTGCTTTTCTGCCCTTGTCCTCCTGGCGCCACTTAAATACTCCTCTGCATTAATCAGCCAGCCTAGCGTAAAGTAGATTACGCATAGGAGGTGTCAGTTCAACTCTCCACAGTATTCTAAAACACAGCACAGCCTCGCCTGATTTTCTATACCTAACTTGCAATGACAACTTCCTCACACATGGTCTTCCTAATGTCCTAATTACAGTGAGTCCTATAGTCTTAAATAGTGAGATTGTGATATTTCAATATTTTCAATATTTACACAGAATAACTTAAAATCTTGAATATATTTTGACCCAGGCTAATTTAAATGCTAAGTCGATTGTTGGACAGTGTAACATTAAAATCCCTTATTAAAATACCAGTACATTAGCATATTACCTGAGCAATAGACTTAACTGTGGCTATGAGCTTATAAAACTATAATGTACTCTTAACTGCGCGCTAAGCTTTTAGGGTCACATCCCTGGAGCACAGCAAAAACTTAAGTGATATTTAGTTACACAGAAGCTCTGTTCTAACACCAGCTAAAAGTGTCTGGGAGCAGATTTAGCTGTCTGCCACCGTTTGACAACAGACAGCACACAAAGCGGGAATAAATGGACACAGTGTTGTGGTCAAATCACGTTTGTTTAACTCACACAGGTTCTGTTTCCTGTTTGCACTTCCTGGTACACAAGCAGGCTGTCAGTTCCATTCACTAGAGGCCTTTTTCAACGCTCCAATTACTTCAGTTTTCTGGCCAGTATCAGAAGTGAGATTCAAAGAGCATGCTCAATTTTGTTATGTTCCCTGCTGGCAATTCTGTTTATAAACACCGAAATGAATGAATGGCTACAGCTGAGGCATGAGATGGTACACCGGGTGAACATTGGAGAGATATCATGCGCATAGCCCCCCACACGGCAAAGTAGTGCATGGAGGTAGGGTGAATCAAACCACCCCCGCTCTCGAACAGCATTAGTCCTGGCTGACATTCCAGCCTCCACCCCCTCCCTCAGTGTGTCAGAGGAAAGTGTGAGCCTGTGGATACACCTTCAGAGTGCTAATGCACACGCTGGGCCATGCGGAACAAGAGGACATGCAAACATAAATAAATAAATAAATAACAATGAGCCTCGTCTGTTCCCAGCTTTTTCCCACTCCAATCAAATGCAGGGAGGCCGAGAACATAAAGCACAGCCGCAGTCAGGGGTCAACCCAGTCTCAATTAGAGACCCCCTTCCCTGCACCACCACCTCTCCCCTGCGTCCCCGGCTGAGAGATTATTTCTAAGACCCCAACATCTTTCTCCATAGTGACAGAGTGGAGAAGTGGCCCTCAGAACAGAGGGAGGTGGTGGGGGTTGTGGAATTGACTGAATCCCCGCACCGGTTGTCAAAATGTATAAAAGTGTATAAACAGAGACGCACGGGGTTAAAAGGTGCAGGGAGGGAGGTCATCGGAGGAGGGAGGGAGGGAGGGAGGGAGGGGCGTAATTGAGGACCCCCGGCTCTCTCGCTGACAGACACCAGTCGCGGTGGAGTGCCCGCCACTGAAAGCTCTGAAGTGGCTCACAAAGAACCGACAACTTTTAGGAAAACATTCCAGAGGACCACAGGACCTAACTGTGTTTTGTGTTCAAATAGCATCACTTTTGTTCTCCTACATCATTCCAGTTCATCAGCATGCAGTACCACCACAGGTGGAGCCGTTTGCAGGCACTACAATGAGGTGGGGAAAAAAAAAAAGAGGAAGAAAAAAGAACAAGGCAGCAGCCAGTGAACATGGTAGTCTGAGCAGCAGTAGGTTATGTGACACGGATGCATTATCATGTAAATGCTTATTGTACAGTACCGTAAAAAGCCCACTTTTATTAATGATAGCTGCTGGGCCCGTGAGAAGCAGGGATGTGTGCGGAACATAAGTGCTCTTCAGGGATACTAGCCCTGCTTTTTGTCTGCTACATCAAACAGACAGACGCCGCCACAGCAATTTTCACTATGGCCGCCCCATATCCCATTTCCCTGACAGTAACCACATGCGCATGCATACGCATGTCTGAATGGGATGACACCCCACCTGGCTGTACCAGGAAGTCCTCTGTAGCATGGCATTTATAATTGAAGCGGCTTGCACAGCTTTACTTAAATGGCGAACGGGTGGCATTGCATTAGAGAGCTTGGTTGATTTGATTACCTTGACGGCATCCATCTAGGGTTATTCTCTACACCTGTACATTATTATTATTCGTATTATTATTACATATTTTATTATTATACCGTCTCCATTACCCTTCACTCAGCCCGGCCCTTCATTTCACCCTGAGAGAAGCTTGTAGCGCAACGCTATTTCATTAACTTAACGACATTCTCTGTAATTTACACTAATATGGCAGTGGCACTTCTTTGGATCAGGAACAAAGCGTTAACAATGTCAAAAAGACAGCCGGGGGCCAACTTTACAGCTCACTGATGCAACACAGCAAGCTACTGAGTGCTGTCCCATAACTGTGTGTTAGCTAGGGTTAGTGTCCCCTACATGTCCCCAAACCCAGGGACATGTTGGCTAGCACCTAGCCACTAGCCGCTAGGCGCTAGCAGCAGCGCCGCCTTGCTTCGGTCCCGTCCAGTGACAGCTAACTCTGTTTGTCAACCTATTACAGGCCAGGGCTGTCAGCGGATGGCGGAGTGAGTCTATGTCTCGCTGATGAATAAAGACGTGCACAGTGCGACTATATTGGCTTTGTCTGGAACACACACACACACACACACACACAGCGTCATGCATGCGCCAGCATTTCTGGTGAAAGATGGTCCCCTGGGTCACATCCGTCTCACTTTGGTCCACAAACTCATACGTCTGCATTTGCAGAAAGGATCTGGCAACACATCTGCTTAGAGTAGCCTACCACTGAAGTGGAAGACTGCTGGATCCAAACATGACGACAACATCAAACATGATGTCAACCGACCTCCTAAAAATGTGGGACTATGAAGAGAATGGTTACAGTACATTATTTGACAATTCACTGTAAGACAATGAGTTGTCTCCACTGGGTTCTGAAGAGAATACAGAACAATATTAGACAATTCACTGTAAGATAAGTCAAGTTTATTGCATTTATATAGCCCTTAATCACGTTAGCCTCAAAGGGCTGCACAAGCCCACATTTCACATTATAAATCACGTTACATTTCACATTGTACAGCACATTCATTTAGCTAATATAGTGTCTCCACTGGGTTTTGCACCAACCAGTGAGGACAATAAAGGTCACAGCATCCATATTGTGCTTTTGTCATGACCAACAGCAGAAGATAAGCCTGTTCTTCAGCTGAGAGGATTATTAAGAAGGTTCAACTTCTACCCCTGTGTAGGCTATGTTAAATCAGACGATATTCTGAAAGACACTGAAACAGATACAGTATATACCACACACACAGACTCTTCGCCAGACTGTTTGTTTTAAAGCTTCTTTATGGGATTATGGTCTGCTCTGCTTCTCCTGCCCCCAGGAATGAACAGATCGGGGGCTATAGCCTCCACAGTTGTTTGCAATGGGCACGATGCATACCTTGAGCTCCTCCTTTCACGTGACGGTTTCCAGACACTGTAAGACAAAGAGGCACGGCGCTAAGGACCTGGCACGATTTGTTCTCTAGATCTGACCAGAAGCCACTGATCCCCTCCCCCCCCACTACATTGGAAATAGCCATAGACCCAAACATATTACACTGTGGCAAATTAAGCATTTAAATCATTTCATATTATTGCTAGTTTTGAATAACAAACTTTTATTGGTTTACTCGTTTACTTGGTTTAAGGGCACAGAATAAAAATTGTTGATGCGCGAATTCAATGCATGTCTGAAACATGAGGGCAGCTAATAATAACTGCAGTGTTTTTGGAGGACAAAGCCTGCTTTAAGGGGCCTTCCCCTAGGGGAAATGGGACGTGGGATGAAAGAAAGAGATATTTCCTAATAAAAGTCAAGTTTGACATCGCTGGAGAATAATTTCTTTTTAGTAGTAAAGTAAATCTGGAAAAGTGGGAATGTCCGTATCCTTAACAGAGCCCCATTTGTGTGCAATCTATTCTATCTGTCTATACAATGTGTCCAGGTTTCCTTTTCACTGTCAAACATATTTCAAGTGACCTTTTGAAATGTCACAAAAAATAAAATGTCAATTATATATATTTCCATCAGCTGGGCTGAAAGGGAATAATCAGGCAGAGCTTATGGTACCTATATAGAACATAGTAAAGAGATATGGTTTGATATGGGGAACGTTATTTGCCGTTTTTTGGCCATATTGCATGCTGTCCAAAACGGAAAATAAATGAGTGTACCTGACAATATATCGATGTACAAGCTAATTGCCATACAACAATGAGTGCATAGGCCTCTACAAGGAAGCAGTAACAAGTTTGACATTTCAGGGACAGCTGCAGTATTTTCTTTGCCTGGAACATCTCAGAAGCCACTGGAAAAAGCCCTTTATGTTTCTTTTTTGTGGCCATCAGAATGACATCGGAAGGGGAAAATCATGTTGGATTATGTAAATAGCATTTATTTAATTCCAATGCAATAATGTGCTAGGATGCAATATTGAGCACTGAAATTATTAAAAAGGGAAATTCCTCAATTTCCGCATTATAAAAAGAAAAGCACTAAGGCACTCGCGCTGATCCCTACCCCTCCCCTCCCACCACAGCCTTGTACACAGGTGTGAGCTGGCCAATCAGCTTGGGTTCTGGGCCACCATAAACCTTTAATGTTGAACACAAGTACTAGACCTGAGACCTGAACGGTTGTTTGAGATGCACATTTCAGCCACTTGTGTGACTGATGAAAGATGTGTGTCTGATGGGGCTGGAGCTAAGCGTTGCCCCTGCTCTGGGAGGGGCATTCACTGTGATTACGGGACTATGCTAATGGAAGATTAGAGATCAGCACAAGACACACACACACACACACACACACATGATCCACATGGGTGAAGCACACCACAAGCCTCGGCTGACGAAGACTATGTGATTTGGAATAGGAAAGGGTGGAGAGACAGTGCAAGGTACAGTAGTTTCTTTCATCTAAAAACAAATTACATTTTTGATTTTGCATATGAAAAAGTTCCAATCTACAAAGAAGTCGTGTTGTACAGAGGTGACCCCTGGGGGAGATGAGAAACATCAATGGATCAGGTGTGTGTTAACCGTTCTGTCGACGGCGGGCTCAAAGAAGAGTTCAAGTTCAAAGAAACAGGAAGGACATATTACCGATGACATCAATCAATCACGTCCCCCGCCAGCAAGGGGAAAGGCACGTCTTTGAGCTGGGCTAGGACCTCAGAACACAAAACATATCACGCGATACATGGGTGCCGATACCATTTTATTGTGATATGATAAAAAAAAAATTGCGATACATTGCAAATAGCTCGTTTACAAAATATTTCTATAGAGCTAAACAATACCACTAAAGAAAGTCTGTTTAATGAATACTATTTCAAAGGTTCTATCTTTCATTTTGTATATATTCCGTATCTGTTTATGTTTAATTACGGTATTTATTTTTTATGTATCGATACCACAGGCTTGAATATCGATAACATATTGTAAAAAGAATAATATTACAATCCTCAGGTGTATAGATTATTTTGCACAGCCACCATGTGCAACGCCCACCAGTGTTCAAGTACAAGCACCGTACGTAAATTGAACACTGCGATTAGATTAAGAGCCGACTATAGAGTCTGTGACAAAAGCAACCCATAGGGGCCCACAGTGGCCACTCACAGTGCTTCACTGTTTGCCAAGAGCAAATAACTGCCTCTGGCCCATTTAGTGCCATCTCTCTCTCTTTTTTTCCTGCCTCTGCAAACAAAGCAGTCTGCCACTGAGATGACATGGGCTCTCCTCCGAGGCTCCTGCTACACCGCAGGCTCAAACACAAGGCTCTGCGTGGAACCGACCCAAAGCCAACATCGCGAAGGAGTCTGAACAAACCAGAGTACATGAGCATAAGCCACCGCCAGGCCAGCGGAGATGTATTTTTAGAGGTCTCCACTCAGTCTCTGCTAACGTCTTCCAGGGCCTGGTTTGCATGAAAATGTGTCCGTCGGTTTTAATGCTAAGTACAAGGCAAACAACGGCTATAGAAACAAATGCCGTGGCCTGTTTAGACAAGACTTCTACTGGGTTTTCATGTCGCTCTGCTATGTATACTCTATATGTCAGTTTCAGACTGATATAAGACGTGAAGACTAAGGCCATGACTCACATATTAGCATTTTTCTTTACTCGTTGTGCTATTAAAGAGGGAAAGTCCAAAGTCCTAAAATGAGGAGGAAAGTAGGTAAAATGGCAGGAAAGTAAACACAGGGCTTTTATAAACATGAACAGTACTCATTCATGTCCAAGTTGGGTCGGAGCAGCAAGTAGCCTACCCTGCCAGGCTTTTAAACAGAAGAGTAAAAGTCTCCAGTAGTGAATATACTGGACCAGAGAGAGATACAGAGAGAGAAAATAAGAGATAGATAAAGAAAGAAAGGAAGAAGGAAGGTATTACAGGAGTTCAGGCTTATTTAAGGGAGATTAGATGTTGGTAAATACATACACACCTAACACAGACACACAGCATGCATTATGCACATTATCACTGGTGCGAGCCTGTATACAATACATATGCTTATTTTGTACAAACATGCCAACACACAGGGCATGGGCATACACACACAACTGCACATCACTCTCTCACACACACACACACACTCTAAGACAACGAGCTAATATAGAAAGCTGCCAGCTGCTGGAGATCTCTGAGAGAACAGAACGCCACCTGTCCCCTTATCTCCGCCAAACGAGCCAAGACACACTCTCCTTCCAAAGCCCCCGTTCCCTTGTTCACATCCCACTGTTAACAGCAGCACTGTGCCCAATTTTTCTCATTGCATTTCCCCCTTTCTTCCGTAGTCCCTTGCCTTCTGCACGTTTGGTGTCAAAGCGCCGGAGCCCGTACGGTTATTTTTAAAACCGCGTCCGGCGGCCAGAAACGGCTCTCACAATTGGAGTGGGAGTTAGCTTCGTGGTAGCTGTGAGTTTAGAGAGCTTTGTGCTAGCTAAGAGTGTAGCGGTACCTTCACGCTAGCCAAGACTTTTGTTATCTTTGTGCTAGCTAAGAGTTTAGAGAGCTTTGTGCTAGCTAAGAGTGTAGCGGTACCTTCACGCTAGCCAAGACTTTTGTTATCTTCGTGCTAGCTAAGAGTTTAGAGAGCTTTCTGCTAGCTAAAAAATTAGAGAGCTCCGTGCTTGCTAAGTCTTTAGAGTTTGCTTTGCGCTAGCGAAGAGTTAGCGGGCTAGTTAGCTTCGTATTAGCTAAGAGTTTAGAGATAGCTTCACCCTAGTCTCGCAGAGCTAGCCGTTACTTGCGTCAAGTATGGGACACACCGCTGGCTAACTTTATCAAGATCCGTGCGAGTGTGTGTTCATGTGCGTGTCCATGTGTAGGGCTGTGTGTGTGTGTGTGTGTGTGTGTGTGTGTGTGTGTGTGTGTGTGTGTGTGTGCGCACAAATGTCTGTTGTGCAGTGAAGGGGGCGGCACAAGGTCAACATCTCTGCCTCTCTGTTTACATTCTCTCTCTCTCTCCCCCCCCACTCCCTCCCTTCCTCTACTACCTCAGCGGTTGTTTTTCCGAGCTAACTAAGCATACGAGTGTCGACAGATTTAAGTGGGCCAGGCTGAGGCAGGGATCTGAGTCCAGTCACACAGCTAAAAACCCAGTTTGGAGCTCTTGCTAAAATGGTAAACGGACTTTATATATTGCTTTTTTAACCTTTAGGCCACTCAGTGCACTTTAAAGTTATTGCCTCGCATTCACCCAGTCACACACACACCGATGGTGTCGTCAGCCACGCACGGCGCCATCCAACCACCAGGAGCAGTTAGGTTTAGATGCCTTGCTCAGGGACACCTCGGCACTCGGCCAGGCTGCAATTGGATTCGAACCAGCGACTTTCCAATATGTTGTCGCCCCCGCTCTACCCACTGTGCCACTGCTGCCACCCAGGCCCCCACATTTTAGGGAAATGGGGGGGAGGGTCTTGAGGCGAGCGGGGCTGGTGGCCCCGGGTCGGGTCCTCTCTGAGGTTAACGTCAGACCTGAGCAGCCGAGACGCAGCGCCTCATGTTTTCTTAAAAAGGTAAAGTCAGCGATTGTAAGCCTCACGGGCCGCTAGCTGCCTGCTTACAATAGCTGACTACACCTTTAAAAAAAAAGGTACGGAATGGGAGGGAGGGAGCCGTCTCTCAGCCTGGCCTGGCAGGGAGCTCTAGTGCTGCGTGGGGGAAATGTGGGAACGCCATGAGCAGCTTCCAGTTAAGCAGGCCAGCCATAGCGAGTGTGAGAATGTGGGTAAAATGATGGCACTTGCTAATAGGCGGGGGTTTAGCACACACACACACAATGAGTCTAGTGAAAGACGTGAGGGTTCACTGGGAAAGTCTGGGGTGTGGACAGTGGAGGGTCTGACCTAACCTGTATCCATGCCAGATGGATTGTTGTTCACAACTCCGTCTGGGGAGACGTCCATAGGAACGGTTTGTTTAGGGCGGTTTCTTTCATAAACATCTTGTCAGTTGATTGGATAAACCATTTGTCTGTCACTTAACTTCAACCACTCAGACCAACGAACCATATGATGTATGAAATTAAACTATCGCCGAAACAAGTTGGGAGTAGAGCGAAAATATATTTTCCGTCTTCAATGCCGTTTGTTCTATTTTCAATGAGGATATAGTCTTCAGCTGCGATGATATAGCATCATCTACGTTAAGATTTTTAGGATCCGCCATTGTTATTGTAAGTTTCGAAGTCGTTTTATCTGTCGTCACATCCAACCTACGCCCGTAGCTATAACGACGACGCGGATTTGAAAGTTCAGATGCTACTTGGACCACAGTCGCAAATAATGATCCCTAGCCTTTCCAGGCTGATTCTCGCGGCGAGATTTAATTGAAGCTTGCGATATCAGGATGGTCTCGCGAGGCAAGGTCTGACCAGCAATACAGCCCCGGACTCACAGGACGTTGATGATAATGTGTGTGTACTTGACGACAGGCATAATAACAGCCGGCGACGACTGAGGCAACTACCATTGGGAACTAAATACATCGCTGACTGACAGATGACTTTCAGCATTTCGGGTGGGAAATATACAGTAGCAGAGGATTGGGTACCTAGGCAACCACAACCTGGAATGTAAATGGGACAAGAGACGAGTGGATGGAGGACAGAGGGTCTGACCAGCAGCAACAGATGGAGCAGGATGGAGGACAGAGGGTCTGACCAGCAGCAACAGATGGAGCAGGATGGAGGACAGAGGGTCTGACCAGCAGAAACAGATGGAGCAGGATGGAGGACAGAGGGTCTGACCAGCAGAAACAGATGGAGCAGGATGGAGGAAGGAAAAGCGCTGCTCAGCTATCGCCCAGCGGCTTAGTGTGAATTAAGCCAGGGGCCCCTCGCTCAGCCCCACAGGACTGAGGCCAGAGCCAGGCAGGGGTGAGACACACCTCCACTCACCCCCGCCCCCATGTCAGCCGGCAGTCGAGGCTGGATCTCGTGCCGTCCGCCAGG
>JAODUG010092357.1:0-11880 GCA_027564795.1 Aphredoderus sayanus | reverse complement strand
GAGAGAGAGAGAGAGAGAGAGAGAGAGAGAGAGAGAGAGAGAGAGAGAGAGAGAGAGAGAGAGAGAGAGAGAGTCAGAGAGAGAGAGAGAGAGAGAGAGAGAGTCAGAGAGAGAGTCAGAGAGAGAGAGAGAGAGAGAGAGAGAGAGAGACTCACTGTGGACTGTCGGCCCAAATGGGAATTTAGGAGTGATGAACTGTGAGAACATCTCCAATGACAGGCATTCCTTTAACACACATATACTGTGTAGTGCAAACACGCACGCACACATGCACACACACAACCTGTATATGCCTAGTGGCTAGTACTGCATACCTGTTTGCTAGCCTAATATTATTCAAAGACTCAAAGCACCCTGGTGTGCCAGGAATGACACACAGTAGGTATTCCAAAAACTAACATTATTTCATTATTTTTCTACAAAAGACATTTTGAAGACTTTACATAATTGACACTGCAGTGTATACAATACATATACTGTATATACTGTATGCTACAGTATATGCAAATTAATTATCCTGGGTTATTTTCATACTTCTGAACATACAGTACACAATTGGTACATTTGGTTTACCACAAATCACTGCACAGTCTTTGCATATGGCAATAACAATAAAAACACTTAAGCGTGAATCATAGGCTATAATTAACCAGGATTACCAGCTACTGTACAATGGCTGCTGAGCAAAATCAATGCAGTTGTGACTATTAAAACTATATAAACCATTACTGCATACTGAAAATACTTTATTGTTTAGTTATCTCATTTCCCTGGCTATATATTGCAGCAATGTGCTAATTGATCTAATTAAAATAACACCCACTACAGCAACTATACATTATATTTGATTTATTCCCATGTCATTAATAGGACCCTCGTTAAAACTAACAAGTCATATAGCTACAACAGTCAATACAAATGTGGTTATACATTGAATGCAGTGAGCAAACACATGAAAAGTGTCAGTATTTTAACTTTAAATGTGCTTCCTGTCCCCAATACTGAGTAGAGTATTCAATTATTAAGCTAATGTTGCATATTACATTAGTACAAAGTAGAGCAGATCCATATATGTTTAATACCTAGCAGCATCTTTGTATTTTGCGTGCGCTGTAGGTAGAGTAGCATGCTATGGTACTGGGTGTTAGCAAACGTGTTAGCATGGTTAGCGTGGAAAGGAAAGAAGGAGAAGTGAGGAGAAAAGATGGAAGAGGAGGTCAGGGAAGACCATGCAGCAGGAAATAAGCAGAGAGAAGGGAGCAGATGGGAAGGGAGAAGAAAAGGGTACATGGGGTAAGGAGGATGAAGCCAAGGAAGGAAGAGAAGGCAAATGTGTCTGCTTTTTTAAGTGTGTGTGTGTGTGCGTGTGTGTGTGTGTGTGTGCGTGTGTGTGTGTGCAGACACCTCAGAGGTCGTCTAAGGAGCCAGTGAAGCGTGCTGAGAGGCTGCCATCACACAGCTGCCACACCAACTGGACACACACACCAAACCATGAACATGCAGCACACACACACACACACACACACACACACGGGCTGAAATTCTAAAGGCACACAGGCTCACACATGTATGTACACACACACACACACTTGTCACACACAAGTTACTTACTCAAATGGACATGTACGCACACACACACACACACACACACACACGTATGACTCACTGTGCTCTTTCACACTTGCATGCCATCTACTCACAATCACTTCACACGCACACACACACACGCGCTGTCCTTGGTATCACTGTGTCCGTGCTAAAACCCTGGATGTGCTGTAGCAAACAGGTGTGATACACAATAGATCTACAGATGAATCAGTTAGAAATACAACCACAAACACTACATTTCACCAGGGGCAGAAACCATGGAACCCATAAGAAGTCATTACCAGGGCCATGTATGGGGAGCTCTTTTTTGTACCATTGTCCAGCCCACTAAAAAAGACATTATACACAGTTCATTTCTTCTTCAAAACACACAGGTGATATAGTGAATAATGTTAAACCTAAATAAAAGCACAATATTAGTTGCATAGGGAGAATAGTATGTTATGGAGATTACAGCATGTCTCTCCCTCAGTTTATAAACAGACTCTTTGTGTACATCTATACAGTACATGCTATGCTAATGTGAGCCATACCAGGTACCAGCACTGCTACAGTACACCTTTCAGATTTACTATGGAGGGTAGAATGGTCAACACAGAGCACAGGAGATCCCGAACGATTGTGGCTCACAAGGATGTTTCATCTTCTTATCGTGGTCTAAATCTAGTACAATCTCACTCTCTTGTACGTCTGTATGTCTCTTCCCCTCTCCAGGCCCCCCCCCCCCCCGCCTTCTCTCTCTACCTGCCCCACCCTTCTTTCAATTTCTCTGGCACTTTGCTGTTGTCACGACGATCGATAGCGAGGTGATTATTATTCCACCAGCAGAGCCCACACATATACTGGAGCTGACCTCACTCATCACCCTCAGAGCGCGCGCACACACACACACACACACACACATCAATATTCACATGCACAGATACACATGCCATGCACACACACGCACACTCACACACATATGCACAGATAGAGAGGTTGTAAGGTGATTTAGCAGATGACCTGCAGTTACAAGGTTAATGTGTGGCAGTACATATGCTCTGTGTCAACTGGGAACATTAGCTGCCGCCCAGCACTTTATCATGTGCTAAACAAAGACACATTTCGTTAGAATCATCAACTACATTAGAGATGCAGAAACAGTGTTACATAAGGATACCCTAAATTAACCTATAGAACAATTCAGATTTTCTTATTTTGAATCTTGTTTAAAGCTGCAGTAAATCCATGAGATGTTCAGTTTATGTTCCTAAACGGCAAACATGATGTTCATTTACATATGGGGTGAAATTATTTTAATATAACAATAATTGCATAATTTCTTTAGTTTTAATTGAACCTTTTTTGGGGGATAAATCTAATCTGGATATCCTGAAAAAAATGGGCATACATTTTAACACTGTAAATACTGTGTATTATTGTGTTATGTTGTGTTATGCCTATTTAAAGTGGTTGTTTGCTTGCAATGAGGGGCGTTAACACACAATGATGCCGGGCTCAAAGGGTGAGCTACTGGTTTCCATTCATCCAAACTGAATTCCTTGATGGAGCAAAGAAAACCTCCTCTGAGACTGAGAACAGGTATAGTGTAATGCTAGTGGACAGACTGCACTGCCGCTCACCTCATGGTGCGCAGGTCCCAGCCTCGTATGGCTGAGTCGTTAGCTGTGGCTAGCTGGCTGCAGTTGTGGTGGGGGCTCCACTTGCCAGAGGTGAACCGGAGCTGACCTTTGCCCTCCAACGTGGCAGTGCTGGAGATCTGCTGAGAGCATGGGGGTTTTCAACATTACTGATGCAAGTACACAGACTTAGTCTAGCTCTGCCCCGAGTTAAACTGATACAGTCAAGATGTCTTCAGTCCGTACACTGGTGTCTTTCCCCCCTGCACTTCAGTTAAGGTGACACATACAGTTTTACTCTATAATGACATTTTGTGTATTGCCGTGGCGCTGACTGCCAAACATACTGATTGCTGTAAGTGCATTTACTCTTGAAAATATTGCTTTAACTAATGCCAACCATACAGATTAATTATTGGATATTGAATGAGAATCAGTTGAAATATAACATTTAAAACATGGATGCCATCAAACACAAAGTATACATCTTGCAGGAGAGAATGTGTCCATCCTTCCATCTACTCACAGTGAACTTATTCTCTCCATACCTTCCTGGTCCAGTTCATGGACTAGTAAGATACTTTTGTCTCTGTTCTGAATGCCTGTCAGCATCAGAGCTCTGCTGACAGGGTCCATATGGCAGAACCCCTAATGTGAGGACCTTGTAACCCGTCTTCTACTTCCTGCAGTGCAGTCAATGTTAGGCCTGCTAACCCCTAGCTAACCTTGATCCCATACGCCCACATAGTCCAGTTTAGCAGATAACATCATTGTATAGACAATACATTTCTTTTCAATCAAGTTAGCCTATAGTATAATGTTACTGCAGGTTTCAATGAAATTGGAAACAGTACACTACAGTATCCAGATCAGGGGCCTCATTTATAAAACTGTGCACAGAATGCATGTGAAAATGTTGCGTACGAATGAAACACAGAAAGTGTGTGCACACAAAAATATTCCATTTTATTAAACATAATATCTCAATTCTGTGGCTGAAACATTAATCACTGATACAGTATTGTAGTTTTTTGTTTTATGGGATTTATTGGAAAAATAACCATTTAAATTCCATAAAGATGGTGACACTGTATAATGTATATGAGCTCATGATTTACATGAAATCAAAATAAATGCAAATACATTTTTCTAAACACTTCACTCAAATACTAAAAATCTTCATAAATATTAAGCATGTTAAGGAAATAAATATTTCAATTCAAATCACCTTTATTAAGACTATGTCCAATTTATCTACATAAAAAAAAAATCACTTAACATTTTAATATGAATTTATATGTACTCGACATTATTAAAATTTGAACAGTTTATTTATTTATTTTGTTAAATGCCCAAATAAATTCCTTATCTGTCATCTACCTAAACAATTACCTATTACATCTACCTATCACAATTTTTGTATAATCAATAGTATTTACTGTTCCCCCACACGCTGAGACCAGTAATGCCAACATTACATTTAAACTACAAGTTTAATGCATAAATTCTGCACGAAACACACATGCACATACACACAGCAATGTGTTCTGGGAAAAGGGGCAGGGTACGGCATAGTGTCGTCATGACAATGCTTTTGAGAGAACAAGAAATGTTTACTACACTGTATTTTTTGTTCTGTTGTTTTGTCTCATTGTATATGCACCTCACCATACAGTTTGCCTAATGTTTCTATCTCATGCCTGCTCTGTGGTTTCTGGAGCTAGATATATTTAAAATTCATATTTTAGGTCTGGCAACGTCCCAGCTGTATGCGAGAGGTTATATTTCGATTTACTTTTCAAAGTGTTTTTAATATCAAAGCATTTCGAGTTTCATACAGTACTTCTGCCATCGGAGTCGCAGTTTCCCATTTCTCCAATTTGACTGCGTACGTATGGGTCAATGTGTGCATGGAAGACTGCACATTCTCATGTCAAGTTTGTTTTTTTATAAATCCCATACTTTGCGTAAAAAGTGGCATACACACTCTATTGTGTTTATGCATATTTACAGTATAAATGAGGCCCCAGATTCCACATTCTCTCTAGCAATCATATTTGGAAATGTTTAAATGCAATGTCAATCAAATCCCTAGCAGGTGACTGAATTACCTTAAACTAATAAGAACAACAAACATTGGCCTTTAATTAACACAGGTGCTAGCAGACAATTGGTCCACATTCAACCAATCAGAACCACGTGGGGACAATTTTCTGAACAAAAGGTACTAATTGCTGTCAGCACCAATTGAACTACCCACCTGGACTTATTCTCCTGTTCTCTGTTTGGGCCTCTAGGTTTCTATCTCTTTGAAATACGAGTGATGTTCAAAGCAGAGAAATATCAGCATGGTTTTACCAGACAACAGTGTATTCATTAAAATTACAAATAAACAAAACAATCATGTTTCTGTTGTTTTTTTTTTAACATATTTTCATAATGTGACACTTCATCAGTGCTACAAGTGATTAAATGGCACTCAAAATGATTCACTTGGTTAATTATAGTTAAACATCGTTTTAACTATAAAAATATAACAAAATGTTGCTGCATTACTTAATTCTCTCTCTCTCTCTCTCTCTCCCCTCTATACATCCCCTTCTGCCCCCCAACCCCCATTGGAGCATCATCGATCGCTATGTCACCACACACCTCTCTGGTAGACCCCTCATTATTTCAGCTAGAAAGGACAGAAGGAGCAGACAGAGAAAGATGGAGATAGAGGAGATAGATATATAGATAAATAGATAGATATATAGACAAATGGATATAGTCAGAGAGGAGGGAGAAGGAGAGAAATCATTTGGGGGTAAAAGGCAGAAGACCAGAAGTGGAGGAGGGACAGAAGGAAGATGGGAAGAGTGAAAAGATGGGGCTAAATGAAAACCCAGAGAGAGAGAGAGAGAGCGAGAGAGAGGCCTGTGTGTGTGCATACTGCATGTATGTATGCAAGAGTGTGTGTGTGTGTGGTGCAATGGTTCAGCCTGAGCCTCGTGCGTCCCGCTTTCCCAGCCTTATTAGTGCGCTAACTAAATTAGGGCCCCTAACAAGCCAGCACACACAACACTAGGGGACGCATTCATTTAGGACGCAACCGGCGCTAATGCAAAGCTATCTGTCAAATCTCCACGCGTTTATGCTTTGTCGAGAGTGGACTCGGGAGGTGTGTGCGTGCCTAAACAGATGTGCAGGACAAGGTGTGTGGGTGTGCTGTGAGCCAGCGGACATGTTCTCACTCAGCTCTGCCAGCAGTTCTAATTGATGAGCCGTGCGCTTGCACGCGCACGCACTAACAAACCCTGGCTCAAACAATCACTACACACACACACACACACACACCCAAACACATACACAGACCCACCAAAACGCACACGCACAACCCCCTCCCCTTAAACACACACACACCCACAAACTCACACCCCCTCCCACTTCCACACACACACACACGCACGGGGGCCCATGAGAGAGACAAATCCACACTGCAGCTGGACAAGGCTGAAGATGAACACATCAGCCACTGACGGATGGAAGGAACGGAAGAGAGGAGAGTGGGATGAAAGGAGACAGTAGGGGAGAGGGTGGGAGGGAGGGAGGGAAGGAGGGAGGGAGATTAGCATTCTCATCAGCACTGGAGGAATTTGTCTTGGTTGCCAAGCGCTCACTCTCTCTGTCTCTCTCCTTCTGTCACTTTCCTCCACCAACTCTCTCTTTCTCTCTCTCTTTTCCCTCCCCCCACCGGGGTCATGGCACATGGGAGACCCACACGCACGCACACACACACGCACACACACACACACACACACACAACGACAGCAATCGTATAAACAAACAAGCAAGCAAGCAATCGGAGTGTGCTTGTGTGTATGTTGTGTGACTGTACTGTATGTATGTGTGTGTAGGTGCATTTATGTCTGTGCTGGTCTGACTGAAACCTCCAATCTCCTGGAGAGCAGCAAGTTTTCACAGGGTCAAATTAACACAGGTACACACACACACACACACACCCTGTGATTCCTGTGTGTGTGACCTGTCTGCCCTCTCAGTGAATCCCTCGATGAGAGCATGAATTAGTAATGACTCACCTATCATCGCCATCACTTATTGCTGCAAATTATGGGAAAGCCTGCCTACACACACACACACATTGTGAATGGCAGCATTACCTATTACTGAAGCAGATGTACACCATTGTCCTCAATACACTGCATGATGGTGATCAGGTTTGACAAGGTATGAGGCTCATCAAGCATTTTGAACGTAAACACAGTATGTACAGTACTGTTATGTTCTTATGGCTTTGGAAAAATAAATTACTGTTTGCATTAGATTACAGTACTATTCTCACAGCTACTTACACCGCAGTCTACGAAAACCAATTTTTGCATTGCTAGGCAGGTGTGCTCATTTTTATTGATTCATTAATTCTATAATTACCAAAGCCCTAGAGGTTTTTTTTCTCCAACCGGTGCATTTTGATTGGACAGCAGCACGGGACAGAAATCCTATCATTTCATGCTTTGGATGTGAAAAAAAACAACAAAAAAAAAAGCTAAATAAAAACACAGAAATGATTTTGGGAAAGTTCAGGAAGGTGGGAGACTGGACTGCTGCAATGCACAACCAGACCAGAGAGATGTTAAACTAGTGCAAGCATTAAACCTGCCCAGATACAGACAGACAGACAGAGAGAGAGCAAGATCGAGAGAGAGAGAGAGAGAGAGAGAGAATGGTGGACACTTTCCTCCGCCGTTGTCACAGAGGGAGAACGCATGCGATAACGGCAAGACGATATGGTGGTTATCAAATAATGAGTTAGCTATTGTGTGATATGCTGTGTGTGTGTGTGTGAGTGAGTGTGTCTCACCGTGGCCTGTGTGGAGCTTTCCTGCAGGTCCCAGAGTAGTGCATGGTTATCAGCCAATGAAATCACACGCTTGCCATCTCCCATGGGCTCCCACAGCACACTGTTAATGCACACGCACACAGTGAAGGGGTTACAGTATACGGACATACATACAGCGGCCAAACGTCCATGCACACGAAACATTATGCAAGACACATAGGACAGCAAGGGTCGCTACCAATCAGAGACCTGTTAATATGGCTGCTAAATATTATTAACATTATAACAGACTTATAATGATGTACTGCCTGGGAGTGCACGGACGGATTAAACACTTGTAGTGAGATTCCTCATGTTAGCCTCATGTTAATATAGTGTGTGCAATTAAAAACCTGTTGCATTACCACTTTGATGGAAAAAGTGTCAAAGACAAAGACATGCACTACTTATATTGCTGGTCTTTTATAATAGTGTATTTGGTTACAAATACATAGGTTTATGCTACACATTGTGGTAGTACAAGCAGACACATATTCAACATTGTAACAGTGCTATCGTTGTCCTAAACATTTCAAATATTTTATTCTTGTATAAGAAAATATCAAACCCTCCACCCTCATTCTGTCAGTCTAACTGAGCACAGGGACACAGGAATACCAAGTTGGTGGTTTTCAAAATCTACTAAAGTCTTACTCACTTCATCCAAACTAAAGTAAGATTTCGTACTGAACAATATAACAAACAAGCTCACCCAATACCAAAACCATAGAGTTTAATGCATACTGAAAATATGGTACAAGTTAGAAGATAATTGTTTACTAATTCCCTGTGCCACGATGGGTCAGGTGACCCTTTTTGTATGCTGCAGATAGGCTTTTAAATAATGAGGACAAGTATAGGAGAAACAAGCCCTTTTAATTAGCAAATATGAGGCTAAAAAGTGGTGTTCCAGCCCCGTAACATACTGCGATAAGCTAAAAATAACATTTTGGGTGCAGCCTGAGGTTCCTCCTTAAAAGGTAACTGCTCTAACTCACTGCTACACTGCCCTCTACAGCACCCAAAATACCCGTTTTGACAACACTAACTGGCAAATTAAATCAAATGTGTAATGTAAATTAGAAAAGTAAAAATAAATTAAAAATAAATATATTTAAAAATAAACTTGCAAGTTAAAATTGTTGTCATATTAGTCTAGATAATTTAACAATCATTCACAGCTAGTATAAGCTATATCTCAGAGTCCTTACAGTATTAATATCTCTGTGTTTGGGCAAGGATTGATGTTAACCTGACAGGGCCTCTGGTCTCATCGAGCACAAAGCCTCAAACCCAACGATACCTCTACAGCTGTATTTTCCTATAGGCTCAGTGTGGAAGACTATATTAATAACAACTACATTTTCTTAATCTTATTTGTCAGTGTGAAGCCATAGAAACAAAGCCAGGCTGTATTTGCGCGCGTGTGTGGGTTTGTGTGTGTGAGTGTATAGGAGAACGTCTGCTTAGATGAAAAAGAATAAATTGAGGAAAATAGAAAGAAAAAAAGTTTACAACTGGATTGCACACAACTTTCTACACAGGCCTAGAAGAAAATGTGGAGGGAGAGAGAGATAGAGATGGAGGGAGGGAGGAAGAAAGAGAGGGAGAGATGTTTATAAGGGCTGTAAATTCACGGTCTTTGAGGGACAGCTTTTACTGCCCACCCGAGGAGGGCAAAGTTGTGGGATAAGGAGACACATACACACACACACACACACACACACACCTTCTAGTAGTACCTCATTGCAGCTCACAGACCTTAGCGATGGCGACTACGGTGTATCACCTACTATTGCTCTCTATTCCACACACACACACACACGCCCTAGGACCAATTAAAGTACACTCACCACTTTGAGATTTTAGACAGTGTATGTTTCCCAGTAGTCTCAATTAATACATTCAGCAGAGCGAGTGAGGGAGCAGGCTAGCGAGAGAGAGAGAGAGAGAGAGAGAGAGCTCTATCGTTTCTCATATCGCTGGCCATGTTGCTTATTAATACAAGTTATATGCATTTGACTTTGAGCTGCACAACAAGCTGGTAAAGCACAGTACTGGTATGTAAACACCGTCTGGAGGAGCTATGGAGGCTTTACGGGACCATATATCTCAGCATACCCACAGTGAAGTAATGTACACTCTGCCGATACACCCTCGACTACAATTGGCCAACAAAGTCATATGATTGATTACGCTGATTACGAGCTCCCACACCTGGTGCAGAGCACCTACTGTGCATGGCATACCGTTGTCTGAAGTGCACCACTGTGGCCTTAAAGGTAAAGTCAGCTGTCCTAAGCCAATACACTTTTTTGTAAGATTCAGTGAATTTCTACTCGCGCTCCGCTAGCTGCCCACTCTGTGTGCGCGCTTAAAAGAATAACCGGGTGATAATACACATGCCTGGCTCTGTGGAGGAGACCACACCCCAATAGCCTAGCCTTAGCAATGCGTTTCCAATGTGTAGGGCGGAGCTTCTGAGGGTTTCGATCAAGTTCACACATCAATAAGCTTTCTCCAAAATGGCTGACTATACCTTTAAGTGTGCTAGTCAAAGGTGTTTGGTCTGCAAAGGTTTTGGAAGCCATGGCTATTGACTGGCATTTCCCCCCCACCATCACATGCGCGCACGCACATGCACACACACAGACACCACTGGGGTCCTATTGATTGGACCAACACACCCTCACAGTGAAAACCAAGATATAGGCGCACGCGCGTGCACACACACGCATGAAAAGGCAGAAGCATGCTTTGTAAATGGACAGCAAATGCACAACGATAAATAAGCACACTTTATAGATGATGGCTGCGTGTGGTAAAAAACAAACACACATCCCACTATAGAAAATCAACCTCGTCACCTTTCCCAAGTTGCCATTCCCTCCACGCTGTGATTGGCTCAAATGGTTCAATGGGAATTGATTCGCTCAACTGACGAGACTCCCAATCGAAGCCAAGAGCAATAGCCAAAAAAAAAAGGTAGAAAAGACCATGGTGGGCAAACACACATTGTTTTCACTCAGTTTTGTCTATTTCTTTCTCAGATATCTCCATGCGAGGCACGAATCACAACAGGGAGGTAGCGGGAATGTTTGCCCACCCAGACAATGAGGGGATTTGGAGGCAGGACAGAGTGTGTTTTATGTTTTGGGTGTGCGACTAAAGCGTTGCCGTGAAGGCAGCCGGGATACAGATCCACACGCACGCACGCACGCACGCACACACACACACACACACACGAGAAGGATTTAAGCAACATGCAGAAAGACACGCTACAATAGGCACAATCCCACACCCCCCACACACACACATTCACACAGACACAGTGTCTATGAACACTCTGTCTCTGTTTAAACAGGCAATCCTACACACACACACACACACACACACACACACGCATACCTGCTTGTGTTGGCACAGTGGGGGGAAACCTGTGGGGGAAAGCTGGTTTTGTTTGTTTCTCTGTGTGTGTGTGTGCGTGCATGTATCTGTGTGTGCGTGCGTGTATCTGTGTGTATCTGTGTGTGCGTGCGTGTATCTGTGTGTGCGTGCGTGTATCTGTGTGTGCATGTGTGTATCTGTGTGTGTGTGCGTGTATCTGTGTGTGTGTGTGTGTGTATCTGTGTGTGCGTGTATCTGTGTGTATTTGTGCGTGCGTGTATCTGTGTGTATCTGTGTGTGCGTGCGTGTATCTGTGTGTATCTGTGTGAGAGAGCGAGTAACTGTGTGTATCTGTGTGTGCGTGCGTGTATATGTGTGTATCTG
>JAODUG010092346.1:0-11880 GCA_027564795.1 Aphredoderus sayanus | reverse complement strand
TCTCTCTCTCTCTCTCTCTCTCTCTCTCTCTCTCTCTCTCTCTCTCTCTCACTCTCTCTCTCTCTCTCTGTCTCTCTGTCTTTCTCTCTCTGTGAAGCAGATACTGTATCACACACTAAGGCTGTAGGCATCATTTACATCCTTTACAAGGTCCTGATTAAACCATTTATAATCTGTTAATCATTGTTCTAGCTGGCTCACGTTCATAAATATGCTTTACTTTTTATTTGGTAGCCAATTTCCAGTTATATGTATGCACCAATGGCATTGTTACACAGAGAGCTGTAGGTGTGTGTAACTGCACCTATTACCTCAGGTTCCACACAATGTGCTGACCATGCGGTTCAGCAGTGCTGATCACATACAGGCCTACTGCTAATAATGTGTTCTTGTGTTGGCCAGTAAGCAGCACATGTATGCATTTCACACTTCTATAGCCAGATGGACGAGTTGCAAGCTTGAGACCCACTTGTCCACCCACAGAATAGTGTGGACATACTTTATATACAGTACAACTATAAGCAGTCAGAAACTAAAAATATTGAGGTACATTTGATTTCAAATGATAATATTTCCAACCCCAATAAAGCATCTTCTGGCCAGGATCATGTCATCGTTTTGTTATTCTCAATATAGCCTACTAAAACAATGAACCCCATTATGTCCCAATGCCTATTATGTAAAATGACACCTATCATCTATTTAAAACATCAAGGCTACAAGGCACTCTCTGCAGCAGCCATGGTTTATTACCAGACTATTGGCGGGCATTTCTATAGCTAGAAGCGGCACACAATCAAACATGGGGCTTTGCAGTGGCCTGTCGGCTATACACGAATGCATGGTCCCATTTTTAATTGTGCTGTAAATGTATTGGACCTGTGGTGTGACAGAACCCATCAGGTCCTCTGTTTTTGTTTCATTTATTTATTTTGACCACCGATTGGTAAATGTAGCCCTCGTCTTCTTTTATTGTATTTAACAGCAGAGGCTGTAGTTCTTGTCAACAAGATTAATGATTTGTTCTGCATCTTGGCTTTGTTGAACTCTTCAAATAGAGTTTGAAGAGTAGAATGCTTTGCTTGATAGGAGACAACAATTGACTAGTGTGATCTATGATCTGAGCATATTTAATTATCTAGCCCAGTTTGACACAAATGTTGCCACATATTCTGTAACATGCATTTCAGTAATAAGCAGGCACAGGTGTGCAAAAGGGAAATATCAGCCCATTGAGTGTAGCTTGCTGCCTTATCCCCTGTGCTGCAATGAGTCTATTTCACACTGCAATTATTAAAATGCAGTTTTTAATAAAAAATGAAGATCATTAGCACACCCATTCCATCTCCTGCCCATCCTGGTTCCCACAAGTACAAGAATGACCTTCCCATTATAGTCAGAGCAGCAGTCATAGTGAATCCCCTGACTAGTAAAAAGCCATATTTTGAAGAATGACCTGTCATCTTCTTGTGCACCCTTGATAGGCTCTAGGTCATCTCTTGCAGTCATTCAGTAATATAGGCTTCCCTTCAGTCATTTCTACACGGCTGTGTGAGAATGTTAGTTCAGTGTTTATTATGTTAATCTATGTTCTACAAAATTAAACATACAGTATGTTGGGACAGTGCTGATGCATATACCACAGATACACCAACTTCCCTTTTAAGTGCTATTCTAAACCTAACCCACATTGTGTTATATATTACATACAGACAAGGATATGGTTTTATTGTAATAGTTACAAACACATAAAGGAATACAAATTAGGGAAAGAAAGATACCCAACTGGCATAGATGTTGGCAGGTGTATCACGAGGGTGGGCAACTGTGACATAATCAGATTAACTGTGATACAATTGCATCCATTTAGCGTGTGTGTGCGTGTGTCAGTGTGCATGTTTCAGTGTGTTGGTATCTCCATACCTTACTAGGTCAGATTCATAGGATTGGGCTCAATTAATCATCTTGTCAGCATAGCGCTAGCTACAATGGAGATTAACATGAGCACTGCAGTGGCTGGGGATTAAATGCTTGTTTCTGCATGGACGACAGGCTGTGCATTAGCAAGGTATTGCCATTGATACACAGTCCCACTCCCAATACTTGAGTTCAGTTATTTACTGTATGTGCTCTATTTCAGTATGCAGCAGTCCAAAGGACCTAGTGCCTATGTGGGGCTTTTAGGTCTGTTCAAGCCTCTTTGCAGTGGTCATCTTACAATTGAGATACCTGCCATGTTGGGTCTCTTGTGTGGAGCTCTGCAACATTTAGAGGCTGAGTGATGGTGTTTCTCAACACCATCACTTCAGGCTGCCTCTCCCACTGACAGGAGAAACACATTCACACTATTTTCAGCTCTGAAAACATTGACAGGCATAGATTTCCAGCCACACTGCCCATAGTGATACAGCACTGTATAGTATACTGTATGACTACTACATTATACAATATTTTACAGTAAATGTACGAAAAGCAGGAAATGCATGGTAATTGTGTACAGTTAAGTGAAAAACACATTAAATGTACAGTCATCTATAAACCTATTAACTTTATTAGCACTAACAAAGAAAATGGTAAATTATACAGTTCCTGCTTTCTACATTTTTACAATTTATATTGCTATTGGTAATTTCCAGGATCTTTTCCTTTGTAGGATTTGTCTTTTGGTTCAGTCTATTTGTCTGCTTCTTTTAGAGAACATGGCATCTGTGATGAGGCTGGTTGTGCTGCTCCTGCTCATGCTCTGTTGCTGGGATGAGGCCATAGCCAAAGAGGGAAAGTCCACAAAAAAAGGAAAGAAAGGCAAACAAGTTGTATGTCCGGCGTAAGTCATATTTCAATGATCAAATAATAAAACAAATAATACCATAATCTATTAATGGACCTTAACAGGTACAACCACAGATTAATGCTGCTATCATCACAGAAACAATGTTAAAATGTTATGCCCAACCCTTCCCTCACCTTACTTGCATGAATGTACTTTTATATTTGTGAGACCCATGAGCTCTACATTGCCTAGCAACTAGGCATGTGTAGAATGTAGAAAAAATATATAGAATCAAACATTCCACCTTTTCATCTCTTGCTCTCTCTGAAAGCTGTGCCATTTGCTTAGTGTGGAAGTGAGCACTAACATGGGTTACTGAGTTTCTATCAAAAGAAGAGCTGCATTAAAAATACTTATAATATTTATATAAATGTCTCCCTAATTGCTTTGCTTTGTAAAGCATTTCATGAGAACCTTGTTGTTGAGTTGACCTGATGTTTATTTGTTTTGTTAAATATGTTTTACCTTAATTAATATTAATATTAATTCATTTTTGCCTGTTTTCACAGGCAGCTTTCTGCCGAGGATATGGCTCTAGTACCGGCTAATTCGACTTCAAACATCCTTAACCGTCTTATGGTCACCTATGACCCCAGGATAAGACCTAATTTTAAAGGTAATAACGGTACTTTATATACAAACATACATTCTGGCATATAAGCCCAAATATGAACAGATCGTCTTAGGGGCAGATTTGGGTTAGACAGCACTTTTCTTCACTAAGGTAGGAAGGACTCAACTGGTGATATCTTGTTCTGATCTAATTTAATTTTGACCAGCCTAACACTAAAGACCAGCCTAACACTAAAGATTTCATTACAAGCCATGACTGCTTCCCACTGCATTGACAGTGCATTTGAGAGGGAAATATGATTTGATATGAACTGACTGGCAGTTGAGGTCTTCTATCCACACAGCGAGCAGCATTATAATACCAGCTGTTTGCAGCTGCACAGTAACTGTACATATGTAATGTTCAAAAAAGCAAGGCTATATGTAACTGACTGTTTCAGGTGTGTTTGTGGATAAAGTTAGTGGAATTAAGCAAATGTGAAATGGCAACAAGAGGACTATGTTTGGTTCATTTGCTGGCTGTGAGTCAACTTCAAGCTGCTATATCTTGTCTTTCAACAGAACACAGACATACACACACACATAGAATTTAAGCCTGGACAACAGATATACACTAATTCAAACATCGCCCTCTCTTGGAAAACATTTTTAGTAAAAAAAATTTAATCTTAATAAGATTACATTTTAAAACTAAAAAAGTTACCTTTCTGTTTGACTCCCTACGGAAAAGTCAGGCATTAACTCTTATTATTGGATGGTGTCTAGTGTATGTCAGAGACAATATATCAATGCATCAATGCAAATATAAATGTACATTGTACGTAATAATATATACAAAACTTTTTTTAGTCTTTATTCATTTACGTGTGTTTCAGGTATCCCAGTGGAGTCAAGGGTTAACATCTTTATAAACAGTTTTGGTTCCATCCAGGAAACAACAATGGTGACTCCACATGTTCTCACAAACATCCATCTGGTTATCTAGCCACAGTAGCTGGCATGTTTAAATATATATGTCTCATGCCTTCTCTAGGACTACAGGGTGAATATATTCCTACGGCAAAGGTGGAATGACCCCCGGCTGCGTCTTCCTACTGACTTCAAGAACGAAGCATTGACAGTGGATCCCAAGATGTTCCAGTGCTTGTGGAAACCAGACCTGTTCTTTGCCAACGAGAAACACGCTAACTTCCATGATGTCACACAAGACAACATACTGTTGTTTATATTTAGAAATGGGGACGTGTTAATTAGCATGAGGTAAAGACCCGTACCAACACCTGCCATCTGCAAACCTGCTTTTATCATTTCAATTTCTTATGCCGTATGTTTACCCCTGCATGTCTTCTGTTGCACAGGCTGTCGGTAACACTCTCCTGCCCCCTGGACCTGACACTGTTCCCCATGGACACACAGTTTTGCAAAATGCAGCTGGAGAGTTGTGAGTACATCATGCCTGCCATTGTACAGTATCAGCTGATGGTACATGCGCCATGTACAAACGCACACAGTAGCCTATTCAATAGCATTCAAAATGGTTATTTTCCATAAGGAGATAGAGAAAGAAACAAGCTGCATACCATGCTACTATATACATGTTACTATAATGGGCTGTTTATCGGGTGACTGCGTCATAAATCATGGTAACTGATACAGGAAATATGAGTTCCTCCATTTTGTAAACATGTCCTTACCATCTGAACTGTAATGTAGCATGCTGGGGCAAATATTAAGTGATAATTAACTTTATAGTGACAAGGAGGAAGACCGTACTCACTTTCTAACACTCTTTACACAGTGTATTTATGTCTGCATTTAGAGGAGAATTTGATAGAATTAATACATTTATTTTTATTTTTGTTATTTTAATGAGTGCACATGACCACAATCAAGACAATACTACTCTATGTTACACAGCTGTTTCCATAACACATTTTAAAAGTGTTATCTGATATGATTATATTTAAGATATATAAATTATTTGTATTTTCTAGTTGGTTATACCACCAGTGATCTTGTCTTCATGTGGCAATCTGACCCCGTTCAAATGGATGAAATCGCCCTGCCACAATTTGATATCAAACAAGAAGACATTAAGTATGGAAACTGCACCAAGTTTTACCAAGGAACAGGTAAATGCTTTATTGTATATCCTCAACTGTATTAACATTTAAGATGCTTTTGTGAGCAATACTACAAATGCTGCTGCAGAGCTGAATGTCTTAATGGATTTTAGCTGTTGGTTCAGAAAAAGCTTTTTGTATGTTATACTTACTACTTGTATGGGATGCTTAAAGTAGAATAGAACGCAACACAACTTAAACTGTTCTAGGGTGATCTAACATCTGCATCTCCTTGTTGGTCTCTAGGATATTACACATGTGTGGAGGTGATCTTCATGTTGCGTCGGCAGGTGGGCTTTTATCTGATGGGTGTTTATGCTCCCACTCTGTTGATTGTTGTCCTATCATGGTTATCCTTCTGGATTAACCCTGATGCCTCAGCTGCTCGGGTACCACTAGGTAAAGAACACACACACACACACATACAGTACATGCACCTTACACCAGCTAGTGTTACTGGTTTACTATATTTCCAATACCCTTATAGAGAAGGTCACACAGTTTCATATTGTGACATATTATGACAAATAAACACATCTGACATGTAACATATCTCCTTTTAACTAAAAAGTTTTTCTAAAGCCCGAAAGCATCTTATTACTTTTATAGTAACAACAGGTGTAAAATATATTTGATTGAGGTTCAAAAGTATACCTGCCTAATAGTTTGTCTTAGAAACTGATCGTCTGTAATATGGCTTACCTACTGTAAATTATAGCAAATAAAGACATCCATTGTTTCCCTAAAGCCACCCTATAGCATAGGAAAACACTCAAGACAACATAAGATTACTCCTTGTCACTGATTGGTCGTGGCTTCCTTCTGTCTGAAATAATAAGTTCATTGCGAATATTGTCTAGTATTATTGCCAATGTGATAGAGATCATTAAAGCATATTAAATATTAAAGTTGGCCTTGTCGCTGCAGCTCGTCTAAGATGCCCATTCTTATGTGGAATGTTGAACTGTGATTTATATTATGCTGCTTCTTTCAGGCATGTATTCAAGGTTCTAAGAGACATTATGTCATGATAAGTCATAAGGAAGAACATCTTAAGAATGAGCTTTCATCTCAATTGCTTCTGGCACTCCACAGATTATACAATCTCATAATTGTGAGAAAATATCTCATAATTATGAGAATTTATGATATCTCGGTCATAACAGTATTTCATGCATTGCTCTAAACTAATTTCCTTTACAATTAATTGGAAATTAAAGCCATACGGTATAGGTACTGTAGAATAGGCCAATCCTGCACTATCCATCTTCTGCCATGTGCATTACAAATAACACCTCCCAAGGCAGCAAAATGTACATTAGGTTATAATATGATTGATGCTGACTGTGCCAGTTTGATGAGCCTATGCCACATCCCACATGCAAAATTAATACTCATGCAATACCTTTTTAATCACTGTCCAGGAGGAAACCACATGGAAGCAATTAAAATGAGTCTCCACAGTTCTCCACAAACAATAGCATCAACCGAAATTGTAAAAAAGTTATGGAGAAAAACACATACTTGCTATTGTGGTGCAGCATCATGCCGGATAGACAGAATTGCATTTACTATAAACAGACTGTAGTTGTCTGTTTTAGTATGAGTATTGTTTTTCATTTAACGCAAACAATGTAGTTTTAAGGGACAAATAAAATAAATGATTCTGAGTTTGATTTGAAATAGGTAAATTGTTGAATCCATTTCTTCCCATTATCAGGCCATCTTTTCCTCCTTCCTCTACATTCATCTGCTTTTCCATCTTCCTACCATGACATCCCCACATGCAGTCTTTGGTGAGTAGCATGTGGACCACAGATGATCGCTTATTCTCTCCTATGCACACATATAGACACACCTGTAGAGTAGTGTCTAAATTCTTCTACTGGACAAGTGCTGTCTGATGCATGTCTGAGCCAATTAATGTGGGAGGGCAGAGCTGGAGGCAAGAGTGAATGTGTTTTTCTGTATCAGCTGTATATATACAGTATTTCTCTGGTATGAAATATTGTAGTGCAGAAATTGAAAATCGAATCATAACTCATGATTTTGTCATTTATATTATTTTATTTGTAATGTATTTTTTAGATAATGTTCAATATATGATAAAGAAAATAAATAAAAAAATATATGCATACATCTTTATTTAAAGAGCGTACAGGAGAGGGCTTGCGAGCTATGAACTACTTCCTTTTTGGACTCATTTGTGTTTATGCTTCCATTAATCAGTACACATTCTCTTATCCTTGTCATTCATATTCATGTTTGGTTTTTAATGTTAGTCATATTTACAACATTATTATTTATCATATTATCTTTATTTATACTTTTTGCAGACATTCCAATCTGACTTAAAGTAAGTTGTTTTAATCTTGCAATGATAATGCAAAGTGTTTGTTTCTAGGTATTTTATCAGTGCTTTCACTGTCCAGTGAGAGTATGTCATTGGCCTCTGAGCTGCCTAAGGTTTCCTATGTAAAGGCCATTGATATCTGGCTGATTGCCTGTCTGCTGTTTGGGTTTTCATCACTGGTGGAGTATGCTGTGGTCCAGGTCAGTTCTCACACATAAATACACATATATTTAAATGTGTGCGTAACTCATCTCCAACTAAATAATTTCTGCTATTCATATGACTCTTGACTTTAGTGTTTCACAGATGTTTAGATTAAATGAGATGACATGTACACAATTGCCCTTCTCTCACTAGGTGATGTTAAACAGTCCAAAACGGATTGAAGAGGAGAAAGCTAAAATGGCAACCAAGGAAAAAGCTCTGCAAGAGAAAGAAGGAAAGAGCCAAAATAAAAACAACACGGTTAACGGCACGGATGGCACACCTATACATGTCAGCACACTGCAGGTACATGACCATAGCAATAGTAAAGGCTCAGTAATGGCTGCTTGTACTGTAAGACATGGTGATATAGTCTTAATTGCTACCCTGTCAGATGGCATGAATTATAAAATCACTTAATGTATCTTCTAGAATCTACACAAAAAGTAATTCGGAGGTCCTGTAAATATATGACAAAAGTAACATTCGCTGAATGAAATCTGTCTATATTAATTCAGTGATAATTTCAGTTATCCTATTAAATAATAGTATAGTTATACATTATTATGTAACATGTTATCTGTATATTGTTAAAATAACAAGCTATACATAAAACATGCACATTCATTCCAAATGTAGTCAAATACTTAATGTAATGTATCAAAATAAAGGAGTACTAAACAAACCACTGAAATTGATCCAAAAAAATTCTGAAATTTTTTAATAAATGAAAATGCAAAATGTTTAACCCCACTAGCTGTTTGTGGCAGATAGAAGGCACTAAACCTAATTCTACACCTTACACAGACACATGATGTGCATTGCTGGCACAGCAAGGTGTGAGTTTGAAACCCAAGGACAACAGGAGGGTTCAAAGGGACAAAAAACAACACAAACACATAAAGGAATAATTAATAAAGAAATAAATAAATACACACAGCAATGACAATTAAAATATACACAGAATCATACACAATCAGATGGTGTACTCTGGTGGCCTAATTCTATATTTTTAAGGACACCACGAGGGTTAAGGATGGACTGGTCAAATGTATTGATGAAAGACCTTATTATTACTACTTTGAAAGTAAGAATTTTACTACTGGGGAAGAAAATTAGAAAATTAAGTGAATTCAAATATCAAGATGAATCACTCACCACATGTCACACGGGCGCCATTTTGAGAAGACAAGACACATGTAACGTGGTGAGTAGCCTACCTTTGTCTTTGTAAAATAATTACTTTTGAAAAAATATTTTAGTTTGCATGGAATAGATTAGGCTGGATGATATACTTTATACTAAGGTAGAAAGAAAAGAATGCAAGGACAACATCAGTTATTAGGTTTAATTAATAGTGAGTTATGAGCTTGGACTAAATCTATTTTATAGCCTAGGCCTTAACATTTGTTGTGCAAAATGACATATAAAATAAATTGGTGTTAAATAAAAAAAAGCTTGTACAGGCTAACAACTGGAAAACAACAGTAGACTGCACTCTCTTGCATACTGTAGTAACCTACTGATGTGAGGAGATAGATGCACAATACTTACATAAATGATCGCTATCTATTTAAAAAAACCTTTGACCACAAAGATTAACATATTTACACAAATAGATATACCATTTCAGTTAACATTTTAATCTTCATCATGAGAGTAGGATGGGGAGAACAAGATGGGCCAGACATTCATGGAATGTACAGTATGGAACAACGTACTTCACTGGTTGCACAATATATGTAAACATACATACAGTATATAGAACAATTGATTACCACAGACATGCTGGCACTCCCTGGTAATGAGCATAGCAATCACAGCGGGGTGAATGCATTCTCAGAACGCCGTATTAACAGACTATATATGACATATACCTGTGATACCGTGACAGGCTATATGTGCACTATCACCAAAAACCAAATCATTTGGTGCTCAAGTAGCCTATATATATAGGCTAACAAGGCAAATGTATGTATAGTCTATAGGTATGTTATTTGAGTTCAACTTCTCATTTTGTAAAAAACACATACTGGACCACCTACCTACTGTAGGCTACAGTATGATATGTAATTAAGGGTGACACTTTAGATTATATTCATTGATACATTTTTGTATATGCTGTATACGCATATAAGTATATACACTCAGTGACTCATTTTGGTTTTAGCCAATTGCAAGAGTTTATGCAAATTAGCTTGAGTCTGTGAGCAGCAGGCAGTATTTGCAACTGCATATGCAATAAGTAGAAAACAGTACCCAACAGACAAAGTATGACAATTGTTGTCTGCATCTTCCACATTACAACAACAACAGCCATCAACAACAGCCTTCACAGTGTGTAGCTTGATTGGTGGCATCATATACTGTACAGTAAGTACAACTGTTATCTATAGACTACATAATATGGGTGCTGTATCACCGTCCTCATCCATTGTTTTATTTTTCAACACAGGTACACCTGCCAAGGGGAATATCCCAGAGAAGCAAGGTGAGTATCTATTAATAATTACACTTTTTCATAACGATTAGTTTGACTGATTGAGAAATAGAAAAATGTCCTTTTGTAGGCTACTTGGGATGGTCAGTAGGGCCTTTAAGGTAGGCTATGTTATAATATTTTAAATCGGCAGGGTGTATGGTTTGTAGTAAATTGGGAAACAAGTTTATACAAATATTTGTATTGCTTTGTAGACAGCGGTAGTATTTATGGAATATTTCCGTACAGTAGGCTAACAACATAAAAGCATGTTTCAGGAGAAGGTTTGTCTTAACAGCCCATGGTGGGAAACTATGACTTTGTCCTTATTACACTGTTGCTCAGGTTGCCATGCTACAGGAAGAGCTAGCACAACTGATGAAGACCATTTCTGCTTAACATCCCAACAACAATTTTTGGATTGTGATGGAAAGTGTCACACTCCTGAGTAACATTGGAGACCTTGCTAAAGCATGCTGTTATCTGTTGAGACTGACTTAAGGTACTCTCATCTCAAGTAAATGACATGGCAAACAGATGTGTTTCAAAATGTCAGTTGGATCCAGGAACCTTTCGATCAAGGTTCAGAGACTGAACATTAAACTGATCTCATGGGCATCTGTTAAGGATGCCCCCTGGGCGCCTTCCTAGGGAGGTGTTCCAGGCACGTCCAACTGGGAGGAGGCCTCAGGGAAGACCCAAGACAATCTGGAGAGATTATATCTCCACACTGGCCTGGGAACGCCTCGGGATCTCCCTGTCAGAGCTGGCTAATGTGGCTCGGGAAAGGGAAGTTTGGAGTTCCCTGCTGGAGCTGCTGACCCCGCGACCTGACCTTGGATAAGCAGTTGAGAATGGATGGATGGATGGACAATGTTTAAAACTTCTTGATTGCCCACTATGTGTTAGTTTTACTATACATTAAAACTGCTAACTGAGCAGTACATTACAATTGTTATATTTTCTTAGACTAGTAACTACAGTATATTGTCTGAAACATTTTGCAACATGTGCTGTGTTCTTAAGGTGTGTTCTTAAACATTTGTGTTTTGTCACTTCATAATAAACATGTACTTTCAGAGAAAACGGGATGCACCTGAGTTTAGTGATTCATGCCATATATTGCCATACAGAATATTATCAAAAATATTTTGATAAGAAGAAATAGTCATATAATTATTATAAATATAAATCATATTTATCTTCAAAATTATACATTTATATTAGTGGTCCTTAAGCCTGGTCCTGGGGACCCCCTGCCTGCCCTGAATGCTTTAGACACCTGAAACATAAAACAGGGCACTGGACCATTATTTAT
>JAODUG010092325.1:0-11882 GCA_027564795.1 Aphredoderus sayanus | reverse complement strand
TAGCTCTTTGTGGCAGATAGAGGGCGCTAAACCTAATTCTACAGCTTACACACACATATGATGTGCACTGCTGGCAAGGTGTGAGTTTGAAACCTGAGGACAACAGGGCAGTGAAAAGGCACCAACAAAAAAAAAACATAAATAATTAATACAAAATAATTATATACACAGCAATGGCAATAAAAACATACAATCATACACTATCAGATGGTGGCATAATAAGATATAATAAGGACATCATAAGAGTTAACCAAATGTTATTTTCTTGTGGGCCATAATGCTTTCTAGTCTTATGAAGGGAGACAGCAGGTGATTATTAATCTACTGTACCTGCTCCCTTCCCCAGGATTACGGCGCCCCCCCCATTCCCACTCACAGACATTGCCTATATGCCCACATCTCCACAGTTAGATGCCCACATCTCCACAGTTAGATGCCCACGTCTCCACAGTTAGATGCAAGACAGTTCCCCGAAGGCAAGGCCCATTATACATTCTGCCAAAATCTCACCACACTAAACACAAACAAGAGCGTGTGTGACCTATATGACCCAAACGTTATATTAAAGGTTGTACTGCTGTGTTTCTCAGCTGGGGCTATACTCTGAGTCCGAGCCATGTGTGTATGTGCGCGTATCCTCCGGAGTCACCCAATACCCGACCGGTGCAGTCGGGGTTACGCAGCATGACTTCCTGAAGAGGGTGGAGCTTCCTTCTTGCCAATCAGCCGCGGGAGGTCAGCTACACGTAGGCACGCACTCTACGGGCGGTGAGCAAGCCCCAGTCTCCTGTAGTGATAGACTGTAGTAGTCTATGTGCACAACACATAACTTAACACAGGCTATTGCGTAAGATATCTAAGATATTCCAGTCTAGTTTATTAGCCTACTTGTGGAAATTTAGCTGCAACCAGAAAAAAATAATAATAATACACACCTACAATCTTTGAGAAATAAAATGTGAAAGACAATATACCAGACAGGACAGAAAAACAACACTCCAATACAGTACAGCACAAGATCACTAAGGAATCCACAGTTTAAAGGTATAGTAAGCAGTTATAAGCTAATACACTTTTTGTCAAATTCACTAAGTATCTACTCGCATCCCGTTACCTTACAGTTCTTTGTGCGTGCTGAAAAAAATATCTGGTACTTCTACAGCCCTGGCTCCACAAATTAAGTGGTGCAGACCGCACACAACAACAATTTCCTAGCCTTCGCAATGCATTTCCAACTAAGTGTGGGGCAGAGCTTCTCAGGGAGCACCCATATGGCAAAACACCTCTCCCATTGAAAGCAGATTGTGTTTTGGTTTTAATTGAATTTGAATTTAGTGTGTTGTTGTAGGCCTATGTAGCTTCTCAAACTGTGGGTCGGGAACCCAGCACAGTGGGGTTTTACATTATGTATCAGAAGCTTTAATCCAATGTGACATATAATGAGTAAAAATTGCAGCACGCAGGGAGTACGATTTTGATTACATTTTTTTAATTAGTGTCTGTTTTGAATTCATAAGGGGGAGAGAGAGTATGAGAGAGAGAGAATGAGAGAGAGAGAGAGAATGAGAGAGAGAGAGAGTATGAGAGAGAGAATGAGAGAGATAGAGAGTATGAGAGAGAGAGAGAGTATCAGAGAGAGATAGAGTTAAGAAGAAAATGAAGAGGTGCGAGGGGTTTGAGAAGCAAAGGCACCCTTAGGAAACGTCCTAAGGTTGAGAAACAAGGCCAGCTTCTCTAGTGTGTTTTGTTCAAGAGGCACTATAGTGCCATTCTGGCTGCTGCTATTTACAACTGTGTATCTTGTGCTGTGTGTTCCCTTAATTATAATTACCAGTGTGACTGTGACAGATGAATGTATGTACTGTAGAAAGACTAGATACTCATATCCGTAGCAGCGTTATCTGACCTTGTACTGTATGGGGCGGAGGTGAGATAACTAATGTGATAATTATAGAATATGGTGTTGCGTTTTACAGTGAGAGCTGCCCTTAAATATTTTACATATTTTTAATATGGCAGTTGCAGACACATTCATTTGGTTCACATAAAGTTGATCTATTTACAGGGAGGAACATCAAGATTTAAAAACAGTAGTTTTACAATACAGTGTAATCTGTTGAAAACAACATGGGCCCACACTAACTTAACCTGGATGAAGGCACTCCTGAACAATGGATCATTAATCACCAGTGGTATCCACATCGGAATCGTAAAAGCTAAAGTCAAACGGCCAGTTTGTGAGGGCAGCGAGACTGAGGGAATGGTGGGTGGAGGTTTATTAGAGGATGTGCATGGGTGGAGAGGAATATGTCTTTCTTTTTACTAATCTTTCTCAATCCCTGTGGCACGACAGGAGATGTGCGTGTGTGTGTGTGTGTGTGTGTGTGTGGGGGGGGGGGGGTGTAGGAGGTGGCAGACATGACAAGAGTATTCTTTCCTCACGTTTTCAGACACAATGTACACCGTGACACATATTTTTTATTCTATTTTGTGTAATATAATGTGTCCTCGTTTTTATTAAAAAAAATTATTCTATATTGTAGAATATAATGTGTCCTCGTTTTTATTTAAATTTTTTATTCTATTTTTTATAATATAATGTGTCCTCGTTTTTACTTTTAGTTTTTATACTATTTTGTATAATATAATGTATCCTCGTTTTTATTTTAATTTTTTATTCTATTTTGTATATAATGTGTCCTTGTTTTTACTTTTAGTTTTTATTCTATTTTGTATAATATAATGTGTCCTCGTTTTTATTTTAATTTTCTATTCTTACAGAAGTGCACTTTGGTCAGTGCAAGTAAACCTAACCTTACGACTATTATAAAGGGCACTAATCCTATGAGCAGGGGGGAAAAAAGTATATTTGCATTCTTCATTTTAAGCATTTCGATGGGGAGCATGCAGTATTACTTCATTAGCCACGAACTAGGCATAACAAGGAATAAAGTCAAGTGATGAATCAAAAAAATGTGTGACCGAAGAATGATTGTAACTTTTGAGTAAATGATCCTGTTTGCTAACAAAAAAAGGGGAAAGAACTAATTTAATCTTGAAAGATTACATTGTAATAGTTTATTTGGGAAGTCATTGAGAGAATCCCAGTGTGTTAGGCAGGCACTGGAAACAGGCATTTAATTTACACCGCCGAAAAGGGTATTTATATATAATATACTTGCGACTGTGCATGCGTTTGTAGGTTAATAAATAAGTGCTGTTAAATTGTATTACATTTAAAGCAAAATATATCAATTACATTAGGCCTACTACTTATCTATGTTGTCTGAATATACTTAAATCCTACATATAGACACTCAAGGACACACTAGGCCTATACAGTACATGCTATATATGTTGCTTGGCAGAATCATTAACAATCAACGCGGGATGTGCTGTGGTATTTCCGAAAAGGTGCGTTTCCACTGATGAGCAACAGTTGGTGTTTCTTTACTATGAGCCCCCACAAAAATCACTGAATAGAAGGAAGCGAGGCTCGATGCCCCTTTTCCTCCCCAGAATGCGCACTTCCCTTCACACATTGTATTCTGCTCATCTTAACGTAGCGGCCGCATGAAACTACGCCAAAGCAACATGGATTATTCGCTTTTTATTTTGTTTATGTTCCTGCGGTTTATGACTACATGTAAGTAAGACTGATATTTTCCTTGCCATGTGGAAGGCTACTCTGTACAGTATGAAAATATACGTTAGATTACACTATATCTAACAACGGAAATCGACTCGCTCATCAGTAGCCTACTTGAGGGTCTAGGCAAGACGTTTTAATAATAATAATTAACAAGTTGTATCCTATAGTTTAATTATCTGAACTTGTATGATGACATATGAAAGTCCACTTATTTGTGATAAAGCCGTTATTAACCTCAACGAACTTCGTTTAGTATTATTTTATTTATGTTTATTAAGGTTAACTTAATTAGTTAAGATCGTATTCTTCTCGTTAAAGAGGACTGAGACTGGGCCTGAATAAAGGCAAATTATTGGCAAATTAAAGGCAGTATTTAAGGCCTATATATTTATGACAGTAGCTTATAGGCATTACATTTGTCGTGGTCAGGTGCTTTGAGGTGCTTTTTTATTTAAATGTAGGCTTTAAGGATGAAAAGTGGAATAAGTACATTTCTATCTTGCTATAGAACATAATGGGTGCTAGGCCACATCAAGGGAATATCGAGCAATTGCCATATGTACACATTAGGCCTAATTCGTAACGATGGCAAGCCAGTCCCAGTGAGCACTTGGCCCGTTTCTCTTCCAGCGGGATTCCTCATCATGCAGATCCCCACAAGACTTTGCTTGTCACCGCACGAGCTGACTGTCGCCCTGGGCTCGTGCGACCCCGCGAACGCCGCTCAGCGCTGGGAGTGGACGCGCGACATGCGGCTGCTCCACGCGCAGTCCTCGCGGTGCCTCTGGGCCGACACGAGCGGCGGCGGTAACGCGCTCGGGTCGCCCAATGTCGCGCTCGGCGAATGCGGGAGGGCGCCAGCGTGGAGGTGCTACGACGCACGCGGCACCTTCGGATTGGCGGAGACAGAAGTGTACCTGACTGAACAAGACACGCGACTGGTGATGAGCGGAGACTCGCGGTTCTCCGAGTGGATGAAATATGACGTCGATTTGGGGGGAGACTACGTTAGTTTGACAACTTTATGCAGAAGTAGGAGGGCTACAGGTGAGGAGAAAAGGTCTCGACCGCCTTGGTATGTATGACATTCACATTCGACATTCCAAGAGACACAAATATAAGTGAAAACTTTATACAAAGTCAATTAACATTGATAAATGTTATTGCTTGCTTGGATGCTATTCACATTACCAAGATAGTCTATAGTCAGTAGTCTATAGTCTCGGTTTTTAGGCCTTGGATGACATCTCTTCAGTTCTCTTAGCCCACTCAGCCAATCAGGAAAAACATAACCAGGTGTGGTTATGCCCCAATGTGTGGGGCAGAGCTTCTGAGGGAGCAGCCTACTACATTGAATGGGGATGTGTTTATATTTTTTATGAGTTTAAATCAACAATCTTTCCTAGACATCATTAATGTATTGTTTTCCCCTTGTTTCTTGCCAGACACGAGCCCTATCTCAACCCCAGCGTATTCATCCACACGTGAGCCTCTGGGATCCAGCACGTCCGCTGACCCTGCCCTGACAACAGCGTCCGTAACCGACGTCCACGAGCCATCCTCCTCTTCCTCCTCCTCCTCCTCCTCCTCCTCCTCCTCCTCCTCCTCCACCACCTCCCGTACACTCCAGACCAGCAGGACCATTCCCCAAGCCTCGACTTCAAGACTCGGTGACGCAACGACTAACAGGGCTCCAGGTGACCTCGTCAGACCCCTGACCAGGAGGTTGGCGGCGACGACAAATAGATCCTCGACCTCCGACAGCGTCCAATCGGAGTCTTCCCCCATCACAGCTGTTGCTGCTGATGACCGCTCATCCGACGCGCCTGTCAGCTTATCGACCGCGAGGGGCGTATCGACCTCAGGGGGTGTTTCGAACACGGGGGGCGTACCGACCTCAGGGGGTGTTTCGAACACGGGGGGCGTACCGACCTCAGGGGGTGTTTCGAACACGGGGGGCGTACCAAGTGTGGGAGGCCTATCGACCGTGGGTGTCGTATCGACCGCGGGGGGCGTTTCGACCGCGGAGGGTGTTTCGACCGCAGGTGTCGTATCGACCACGGAGGGTGTTTCGACCACTGGGGGCGTTTCAACCTCAGGGGGTGTTTTGACCACGGGGGGCATATCGAGCATGGGAGGCCTAACAACCACGGGGGGGGTTTCGACCGTGGTCGACAGCGATGCCTTTGAGGCATCATCGGCACGCACCCAGGGTTCCCACACTTCTGGTGCCGTGGAGCGGGCGTCTAGTATGTCTGGTGTGTCTAGTGTGTCTAGTGTGTCTAGTATGTCTGGTGTGTCTGGTGTGTCTAGTGTGTCTAGTGTGTCTAGTGTGTCTGGTGTGTCTAGTGTGTCTGGTGTGTCTGGTGTGTCTGGTGTGTCTAGTGTGTCTAGTGTGTCTAGTGTGTCTGGTGTGTCTGGTGTGTCTGGTGTGTCTAGTGTGTCTGGTGTGTCTGGTGTGTCTGGTGTGTCTGGTGTGTCTAGTGTGTCTAGTGTGTCTGGTGTGTATGGTGTGTCTGGTGTGTCTGGTGTGTCTAGTGTGTCCTCGGAAGGCACCCTGTCTTCCCCTGCATCCCACCATGCGCGGGGGGCCACGGACTCACCCGTTTTCCCCCAGTCTGTCTCCTACGATGGAAGCGCCACCTCCACTGTTGGCCTGTCCACCCCCACTGAGATGTCCCCTCGTAACGCACGTGGGGCCACCACACTCGACGACAACAACAACAACAACAACAACAACAACAACAACAGCACATTGCCCAGAGGATCCTCTGCTGCACTCTTTTCCGCCGCAGTGTCTCCGTCCACGACGCCTCACGGCTGGCCCACTGCTGCCACGGCAACGTCCTTGCCCGAGTCCACCACGGACATGGGTGCGCCCGAGTCCGCCACCACCGGCGTTCCTGGGCCAGTGGGCTCACCGTCCCATCCACACATGGCAACAGCCACGCCCACTACCGCTGTTGTCATGGATACAGCCGCGCCCACTACTATGCCAGCTTTCACCCCATTCACACATAAAGCCACGCCCACTACCCCTGTCGTCATGGAAACTGCCACGCCCACTAAAATGCCAGCTTCCATCCCATTCACACATAAAGCCACGCCAACTTCCTCTGTCGTCATGGACACTGCCATGCCCACAGCTATGCCAGCTTCCACCCCATTCACACATAAAGCCACACCCACTACCCCTGTCGTCATGGATACGGCCACGCCCACAGCTATGCCAGCTTCCACCCCATTCACACATAAAGCCATGCCCACTACCGCCGTCGTCATGGATACGGCCACGCCCACAACTATGCCAGCTTCCACCCCATTCACACATAAAGCCACGCCCACTACCCATGTTGTCATGGACACAGCCACAGCCAGTACCCCACCCATGCCTGCTCCCACCGTTCCTGCCCAAAAATCCACGCCCGCTACCACAGCCTTCATGGGCAGCCCCGCAGAGACCCTTCCATCCAGCACCCCGGACCCTGCTCCAGGCAGCCCCCCAGAGACCCTTCCATCCAGCACCCCGGACCCTGCTCCAGGCAGCCCCGCCTCCCCTACAGCCATGCGCTCTACCATCGGTGCCCTCCTCCCTGCTACTACCACCGCTGCTACCACAGCCACAACCAGCATCGTCACGACTACCACAATTACCACAGCTCCGCCCACTACAACGACAGACCCAGCTACCAGCAGACCAGTAAGTTCTAATGTCACAGTGCGTGTTGAGCCCAATATCAGTGACGGTATATACTGTAAGGACAACCCAAGCAGGACTGTCTGGGCGTGTACAGTCCCTGCTAAATACACTTCAATTCTGCTGCACCTGTAACGGTTGGTTTGTCGTCCATGTGAAGTTGGCTGAGCTCAAAAGCTCTCCCAGCTGCAAATTCTCCAAAAACAGCTGTATGGGTTTCCAGTGGCTTGTACTGCACAATTATATTTACCTGTGACTCGGCTGACAGTGGCAGTCTGGTTACTTGGGTGCAGTGTGATTTTACAGCATACATTTAGGGTGTATTTTTATTTTACAAATGCACAGTGTGAGTCTGCTGTCTTTGTTTTGTTTTAATCAGGGTGTGAACATTGTACCTGCATCTTGGGTGTATCAATATAGGAAAAGGCCGTGGTACATAGAGAACCTGGAGACAAGTTTTGATCCAAATGCCCTTTTTATTTTTAGAGCTTGGCTTTAGAATTAAGGCTATTTCCTCAGAGGGAAACTTTTTTTCTTCCATACTGCACTTTCATTGTAGTTAGTTTTATGCTAAAGGTCTACAGAGAAAGCCCAAGGCCGACAGGAAGGAAAGAAGGGTGGAGTACTATAGAGATCCGCAGCTTCTGTTTTAGAGCTTAGTGAAAGTTAATGATTAGAAGTATTATTTTCAGAAGTGTATGGACCGTTTGCTTTATGTTACATTTCATAGAAAAATAATGTTTGACTGATAGGCTGGCAAGGTATATTTTTTGTGGGAAATCGTGCTATGTAAATGCAAGTGATAAACATCAATAACTGAATTTTATTTATGTGTTCTACTCGACGCCGGCAGAGGAGAAATTGCGCGGTGGACGTTTTTACGCACGACGCATATACACTCTACGCATGAGTCCCACGAGTGTTGTTTTGTAGAGCACTGACACGCTCATCGTTCTTTTAAGGCACTAGTTATGGTAACCACTTTTGCATGTTGTGTGTTTTTCTTGATTAATGAATGGGTAGATTTAATCGACCGCGATGCTCATAAGCGCAAGAAGTTATTTGACTATCGGTTTATTGTGGAGTTTTACCGGGGTGAGTTACAAGCTAATATTGCGTATTTCAGTCCCGCAAATGAAGGCCATTGTCAATGCCAATGTCTTTATATTGTATACCTTTCAGATACAGACCACAGAGGGTGTCAAGTGCAATGTCAACTTCACAGACTTCAACGCCAACTCTGACTCTGTCGTTATAAAATTTACCACGACTGGCAAATCCTGTAACTTTACGGTGTCTGATGAGAATAATCTACCTAATAACACCGACTGCTACCGAGATGGAGAGGACAGTAACGGATACATCTTCTGTGAGATACGGCATTTGGAACCTGGAACTCAGTATCATTTTAGTGTGAAATCCCACAATGATGGAGAGCGTGCCAGCATACCAGTGCGCACGGGTAAGCGTTACTTTCTGTAATTGTGACCTAACCGATATTTTCTGCCCCTGTATAAACTAATATTGGTCATTCTATCTGCAATGTTATGTACAACTAGCCATATGATACAACTTTAATGACAGTAGTAACTCTTGTTGACCTTTATTGAAATAATACAAAATAGTTTAGACATGGTTTAGGGTTACAGGGGAGAAGATTTGTACACTTATATAGCCTTGCCATAGAAACTGATTCCTCACGGTTCAAGCAACTGGTTTGTTTTCAGTGCTCAGCTACTGTAAAAATGATAAACTAATATTAAAATTAGAACCCTGGATGCAGGACATTAATTTAGCCTTTTATGTTTTTAGCTAGACCAGAAGTGTGTTTTCATACTTATTTAATATTCTCAGAATAATTCAAAACTATAATATAATTATATTTGCTATAATTATAATAAATAATAGCATTTCAATAATTCTAATTAGATAATACAAAAAGTATTATGATACTAGTATCAACTTTAATAAAAATAATAATATACTCAAAATCATAATGATATACTGTAAATTCAAAATACAGTATATTACACCAACACAAAGATATATAGAGTTCTTAAAGAGACTCAGTATGACTTTCTGCCACTAGATGTCACACACACACACACACACACACACACACACGCACGCACACACGCACGCACACACGCATGCATGTGCACTAACCTGCACTTGAATCTAGCCTAGCTACACATAAGGAGTGTGATGTCATTTTCTGCTCAGGATGCAATTACTCCACTATCTTAAAATAGATGTTTGCTTCTATATTAATGTTTATAACATGGTATAGTACGTTTAAATTATGGAGTGAGAACAATTTTAAACAGTGCAATAGGGACTTTGTTTTGTGTAATATGTTTTCATTGGAGAACAGACATAAATGTCATCTTGCATGGCCAGTTCTTGATATTACTGACTTGTTCCCTCAATATCCTACATTGTCAAGGCCAAAACCTTGGTGTACTGCCAGAACAGTTCAGACAGGACATGTTTTAGTTTCCCATGGATAAGACACAGAGTACCATGCTAAGACACACAAAGCCTTATGGCTATGACACAGAGTACTGCTCAACTCATTAGCGGTTGTGAAGTGAGAGGTCCTTAACAATGGAGTCCGTCTAATCTGAAGTGTTTGTTTCCAGGCAATCTTTCCCCTCTCCCTAGAGCCACTTCCCCGCCTGTCATTGTTTTGCTGTTCCAGCGGATGCAGGACACACCGCTTGTTTGTGTAGACCAGAGTAGAGCAAAAGTGCACAGGAGAAATAAGCATCCAGGGGCCAAGATGTCTGAGCTTTTCTTGGTGAAGAAATGTTAGTGAACAGTACATGCTGCAAATAATCGGCCAATTCAATGAAAATTGTTTTTATTCAAAATCTCCATAGCTGACAGATAATTGTCTTCTGGGAGTTGGACTTGATGGCATTATTTGAACGTTGCACTCTTGCGCTTCACCTATTGGCCCATAGGAGTTTGTCGGATGCAGAAAGGTTCCAAAGAGAGGAAGCCATTATTAAGAACAGGTCATAGTTGAGGGCTTAGTTTGTGTGTGTTTGTGGGCACGCGCGCCTGGCGGAGGTGGGAAGGGTTTTAGTGGGGGTACGGTTACAGGGTGCTCGCATTGTTCCTTTCCAGTTTGGCCACTCATTTTCATAATTTCCTGTCTACGCGCACATTTGCTCGAGATGCACACAGGTCTCGCAGTAAGGAAGAAAGAAAAGTGGCATTCTATACGCAGCGAAAACAATCTTATCAGGAGCCTTCATCGCTGCCTCTGGCTCCATCAGCCTGAGCACAATTACAGGATATACACACGGAAACCTTCTATGCACTTACGTTGCTGTTGTCCAGCCTATGATTGCATAATCTAGCTAAGGAGGTTTGTTGAAAAAAAAATGGAAGGAGATTGTTCAAAATGAAATACTGCTGGTCCAGCTGACAATAGAGCCTGACAGATATTTGGAAGGTTGAAATGTGAAACATGACTGATATATCATTATCAATACATATTCTGACCAATATACTGAAAAAATATATTGTTGAAAAGTGTTACAATAATATACACTTGAAGAATGAGGATGAAAATGTTTCTATTGCCTGCAGTAACAACTTCTCCTCAATTACCACATTTGAAGGAACTGTGCAAAAATGTGTGCCTTACATACATCTTATAAATAATGTTGCTATCGCAAGTCTACTACGGCCAAATATCACCTTTAAGTATTTAGGTCTTTTAATCCCAATATTTGTAGTGCTACACCAAACTTATACAATTAATTACAATATTAATAATGACCCAAAAGGTTAGAAGGTAGATATTCTGGTCTTTGACCAGTTTATTATGGCCATGTTTTGGCCTATAGTGGGCTTCATCGGAGCATCAACTTTTGCATCTGACCCTCAAATCAAATTTCGGTTGGGCTTTACTCAAAATATCTACAGTCCGTGGGTGTTCTTTATCTGTGTTGTAGAGAATATGTCAGACCTGGACACACATGGTGGACGAAATCGTCATTTTGGAATGTTTACACACTCAATTTTGAATGTTTGCCTCAGTTCGCCAAATATAAACGCACCTCTGGTAATGTATGTGTGGTGATGGAGATCTGGTGATCCATTTCTCCCCTAGAACCAGTTGGTCCGGCCTGGCTGCACGTGGAGCCGTACCAGACCCAGGCCCATGGCCAGAGTGGCTCCACGGGCCTGAGGGTGTCATGGCCACCCTCACCCGGCCACGTGGACTGGTACAACCTCACCCTAGAGAACACCGCTTCGGATGACAGGCGTAGCACCTGCGTGGCGGGCAACGCCGCCCCCCTGGCGGGGTTCAGCGCCCTCACGCCCGGCGCCCGCTACACACTGACCCTGGTGGCAACCGCTGGCGGCAGGAGCGCCCTGCCAGTGAATGCAACCGCGGCAACAGGTGAGGTGGTGTGTTGTTGTGAGACAATCGCTCATCGCTACATCGCTGCTAGTCTCTTCCAGTGTGTCTGGGGCATCTCTACATCACTAGTCTCTTCCAGTGTGTCTGGGGCA
>JAODUG010092314.1:0-11882 GCA_027564795.1 Aphredoderus sayanus | reverse complement strand
TACATATATATGTATGTATATACATATATATACACATATATATGTATATACATATATATGTATGCATATACATATATATACACATATATATGTATATATATATGTGTATATATGTATGTATATATATATGTATGTGTATATATGTATATATATATATACATACATATATACACATATATATACACACATATATATACATATATATGTGTGTATATGTATATATGTATGTATATGTATATATATATGTGTGTGTATATATATATATATTTTATTTTATTTTTTCCTTTCTTTTTTACACGGATCAGTTGTCCTGGTCCCCTTGCAGAAAAACAGCCCTACAAGACACGTGTATATGTATGTATATATCGTATTTCCATATTTAATCTAGAATGGAAATACAATATCTGAAATACAACAAGTGCTAAATGACCCAATTGTATTTGGTCAGATCCAGACTAGTTATTAAAGTTTTTGCATATTGCAAATTTCATGTAATGTTGTAATGTTTTGATCACTCCAACAGATCTTTTGTCAGTAGCTACTTCAGGAAATTCCCCATGCACATTTACTGTCTACCAATCAAGAACAGAGTTCAGCGAACCAAGAAGACAAAAAGGAAGACATAAAGGAGTTGGAATCAAAGAAAAGTTAAGACACTAGCTAATTGAATTTGATGGTGATGCAGAATTGGCAGTGAAACTAGTGATCATTTATTTTACCCCCCCCCCCCCGAAATAATGGCTCAAACAAGTCTCAAGCCTGAACAACATGAAACAGCTCCTTTAATTCACACTCTACACAGTAGGCTATAGCAAAATTACTGGAAATAAATCCTGATCAATAAAAATGTATAACACAAAAGGGAGAATTGCCAGTACATCATACATACTAGAGCTTTTGTAATATTTACTATAAATAAATAAAAATGTATTTTGTTTTGAAGTTAAAAGTTCTATCCATCAAGAAGCATTTAATGTGAAAACAATACATTTTACATATTGATGGCCTTATTAACATCCAAAGTCTGAAAATGTATCTTCTTGTCCACGTTTTCAGCACACCTGTATACAACCACACATCAGACATCCCTCTTCTTGAGTCTGTGTTCAATATTAACATATCAAATTCTTCTTCAAGTTCTTTTTCTTCTTGTCTGTGGAGATGTTGGTTTGCGGTAGCGGGTTGACAGGCGGAGCACCTAGTTTCTTGTTTTTGGCCTTTCTCACTTTATCCTTGATTGCCTCAATGTCTAGTTTTCCTTCTGATGTAGCTATGAAACAGGGATGATGATACAGGGAAGAAACAAAAGTGGTTTAATTATAATTAATTGTCCCTACAGTTTTGGTTGTACAATGTGATATCAATGGTCACTTTATTGTTCCACAAGTGGAAAATATGTAGTGAAGAATTAAATAAAGGCTGTTTATATTGAACCACCAAGGGTCCTGTTTTTGCTTGCAGGTCTCCACTTACTCCGATTTTTGTCCCATACTAAAAACTTTAAATATCGAGTTTAGATTACAATTGTAACTATGGTTGCAAGCAACACTGGGTGGATCCTCCATGCGAAATCAGTACTATCAACGTAGAACTGTTTCGTCATGGATCAAACAACATTTAGTTTTAGTCAATCCATCATTTCAACTGCGAGATCTGTAATATTGCCATTTTATGTTCCACAAGGGAGGTCTACCTTTAATCACAGGAAAAATTAATTTTCACCATTTATACAAGAGATCTTGAATCAAATGTGGCCTGGCACAAAATGATCATATTTACAAGATGCGTGCATGTCAAATGTTGCTTTCATTAGCCTAAGGTGCTAAATTAAGGAGGGTGTGGTTTAGTCACTGCTCAAGCTAATATTTGTATAGCAAAGTCACAAAAATGTCAGCCAATGAGTATGAGCAGAAGATTTTTAAAGAATTATTTTTTCGTTAGCAGTAGCTTCAGTCAAAAAGTGTGCAAAGTATATTAGTGTGTTTTTTACTCATATTTGCAGATATCAATTAAATATTGCACATGGGCATTCTAGGACATGTCCTCTATATGCACAGACAATGGTGTAGTCATATCTTGCTGTGATATGAAAATATGCAGATATATATTTTTTTGTTATCATTAATATCAATAAAACCACAAATACATTTCTCCTTCGGCTGACTCCAAATACAGTGTTGTAGCATAGTATTGTAATTATATTTTAAAAATTTCATTACGAATTGTAAAGCTTGTTATAAAAAATTAAATCGTGTATTTCATCCTTCAGAGACTATAACCCTTGTGATGCCCTTACAATATCGTCTTCAACCACCAGATAACGCCAGCTGACGGTGTATGATTGGATGGTTCTTTTTATTGTCATTGTTGTATGTATTTATTTCTCTCTATATTAATAATTTCTTTATGTATTTCTGTTGTTTTTTTCGTGCCTTATAACCCTCTTGTTGTCCTCTAGTTACAAACTCACCTTGTTTCCAGCAGTGCACATCATATGTCTGTAAGCTATAGAATTAGGTTTAGCGCCTTCTATCTGCCACAAAGAGCTAGTGATTTGGGTCAGTTTAACCCAGAGGACATCATGAGGGTTAAGATGAAAGAAAGTAAGATAAAGTATTAAAAGTATGTGACACTACTGTGTGTAGGAAAAAGTAAAATTATTTTCACAGACTTGAACTGCCTCAGTCAAGTTCTCATTTTTACCCTTGCTGGTCTTCACAGTAGGCTTCTCTTTAGGGGGAATAAAAGCTTGAGCCCTCTCCTCTTGGCGTTTGGTGAGCTTCTCTACTTGTTTGATCTGAGAAAGTTTTTTGGGAAAGTCAGGGGGTGTTTTAATATTTTCTATTCATAACAGTATATACAAAAATTACATGACAATTGGCACATTAGAACATCCTAGCTTTAGGACTGACCTTCATCTCTTCAATTCTCTTCCGCTTTTTGACACTAGCTCGCAGAAAGAACTCTCCTGTAGCCAGTTCCCTGTCCACCTACAGCGGAATGGAGGAACCAAAACAAAAACTCAGAACCAAAAAGATGCTTGTGACCAATTCATAGAACATTTGTTTTTCTATAGAAATAAAGAAAAGTGTGGACCTTGTTCTCAGGGGGCTGTGGGGGGAATGGTGTGTACTCCTTTTTCACACACTTCTTTTTGGGCTGTTTGCGCTTGGCTACATTCTTGTGGCGGAAGTTAGGCAGGAAGCGCTCCCAGCTCTGCATCCTCAACTCCTGGTCTTTGGAAAGCTCCCGTTTGATCATTAGGGCCTGCCAGGATGGACAGACTACATTTGTTATGCATGCGCTGATTGGCCTTTTGATCCACAAGTGCTACCCTAAGAAAGATTATTTTCTTCTGGTCCATTTCCTCTTGTTAATGCCGACACCAGTGTGGCCCAACACCATGACCAGTGTAGGCACTCTTATGCTTATGGGGCTGCATAGCTGCTGAATGGTCAGTGTGTTGAACTGTTGGAACATTCCTGATGTATCCATCTGACTGCAAGTTTGGACCAGAAATAACAGCCTTCGCTGCCCTCGCACATCAATTAGCCTTAGGCACCCAACAAGCTGTCAGCAGTTCTCTCCTGGAATGACTGTGGGTAGGTATTCACTACTGCTTACTGGCTGACCCCGCAAACCTTGCTGTCTGGGAGATGCTCTGTCCCAGGCATCTGGCCAATTAGCCCTTGTCAAAGTGACTCAGGTATTTATGCCTGCCCATTTCTCCGCATCCAACAAGTTACGACTACTAAAACAAAATCATCATAGAACAGTCTCTTCATCTGCAATTGTCACACTTTTTAGATTCAGTTTTGGTTAAAGCCCCTGAAAAAGATATGATGCATCATTTTGATTTATTTAAGATAAGATACACACATATACAGTGGGGAGAACAAGTATTTGATACACTGCTGATTTTGCAGGTTTTCCTACCTACAAAACATGTAGAGGTCTGTAATTGTTATAGGTACACTTCAGCTGTGAATGACAAACTAACAAAAACAAATCCAGATAATCACATTGTATGATTTTTAAATAATTAATTTGCATTTTATTGCATGACATATGTATTTGATACATCAGAAAAGCAGAACTTAATATTTAGTACAGAAACCTTTGTTTGTAATTACATAGATTATACGTTTCCTGTAGTTCTTGACCAGGTTTGCACACACTGCAACAGGGATTTTGGCCCACTCCTCCATACAGACCTTCTCCAGATCCTTCAGGTTTTGGGGCTGTCGCTGGGCAATAGGGACTTTCAGCTCCCTCTAAAGATTCTCTATTGGGTTCAGGTCTGGAGACTGGCTAGGCCAATCCAGGACCTTGAGATGCTTCTTACAGAGCCACTCCTTAGTTGCCCTGGCTGTGTGTTTCTGGTCGTTGTCATGCTGGAAGACCCAGCCACGACCCATCTTCAATGCTCTTACTGAGGGAAGGAAGTTGTTGGCCAAGATCTCACAATACATGGCCCCAACCAGCCTCCCCTCAATATGGTGCAGTCGTCCTGTCCCCTTTGCAGAAAAGCATCCCTAAAGTATTATGTTTCCACCTCCATGCTTCATGGTTGGGATGGTGATCTTGGGGTTGTACTCATCCATCTTCTTTCTCCAAACACGGCGAGTGGAGTTTAGACCAAAAAGCTTGTACTACTGAAAATTTGACATACAACCATTTCCTCCAACCATCCTCAACCACTTATCCGAGGTCAGGTTGCGGGGGCAGCAGCTCCAGCAGGGAACCCCAAACTTCCCTTTACCGAGCCACATTAGCCAGCTCTGACTGGGGCATCCAGAGGCGTTCCCAGGCCAGTGTGGAGATATAATCTCTCCACCTTGTCCTGGGTCTTCCCCGAGGCCTCCTCCCAGTTGGACGTGCCTGGAACACCCACCTAGGAAGGTGCCCAGGGGGCATCCTTAACAAATGACCAAACCACCTCAACTGGCTCCTTTCAAAGTGAAGGAGCAGCAGCTCTACTCCGAGTTCCGCTCGGATAGCCGAGCTTCTCACCCGATCTCTAAGGGAGACGCAAGGCACCTTCCTGAGGAAACCCATTTCGGCCTTGATGACCATAGGTGAGGGTAGGAACAAAAATTGCTCGGTAGATAGAGAGCTTTGCCTTCCTGATCAGCTCTCGTTTCATCACAACGGTGCGGTAAAGCGATTGCAATACCACTCTTGCTGCTCTGATTCTCCGATCTCCCGCTCCAATGTCCCCTCAATGGCGAACAAGACCCCAAGGTACTTGAACTCCTTCACTTGGGGTAATGACTCATTCCCTACCTGGAGTAGGCACTCCATCGGTTTCCTGCTGAGAACCATGACGTCACATTTAGAGGTGCTAATCTTCATCCCAGCCACTTCACACTCGGATGTGAACCGATCCAGTGAGTGCTGAAGGTCACGGACCAATGATGCCATCAGGACCACATCATCTGCAAAAAGCAGCAATGAGATCCCCAGACCACCGAACCGCAATCCCTCCCCACCACGATTACGCCTCAATATCCTGTCCATGAATATCACAAACAAGATTGGTGACAAAGCGCAGCCCTGGCAGAGACCAACACTCACCTGGAACAATTCTGATCTACTGCCGAGAATCCGGACACAGCTCTCGCTTTGGGCGTACGGTGATTGGATAGCCCTAAGAAGGGAACCCCTCACCCTATACTCCCTCAGCACCTCCCACAGTATCTCCCTGGGGACCCGGTCATACACCTTTTCCAGATCTACAAAACATGGAGACTGGATGGTCATACTCCCAAGCCCCCTCCGGGATCCTTGCAAGAGTAAAGAGCTGGTCCGTTGTTCCACGACCAGGACCGCATTGTTCCTCTTCAATCTGAGGTTCGACTATCGTCTGAACGCTTCTTTCTAGCACCATGGTAGACTTTACCAGGGAGGCTGAGAAGTGTGATACCCCTGTAATTGGCACACACTCTCTGGTCCCTGTTTTTGAATAGGGGAACCACCACCCCAGTCTGCCACTCCTTTGGCACTGTCCCAGACTTCCACGCAATGTTAAAGATGCGTGTCATCCAAGACATCCCCTCTACACCCAGAGCTTTCAGCATTTCAGGACGGATCTCATCAATCCCCGGGGATTTGCCACTGCGTAGTTGTTTGACTTCCTCAGTGACTTCAGCCAGGGAAATTGACAATGATCCCCATCAGCCTCCAACTCTGCCTCTACCATAGACTGCGTTTTAGTCGGGTTCAGGAGTTCCTCAAAGTGTTCCTTCCACTGCGATATTACCGCCTCAGTTGAGGTCAACAGCGTCCCATCCTTACTGTACACAGCTTGGATGGTTCCCCATTTTCCCTTCCTGAGGTGGCGGATGGTTTTCCAGAAACACCCTGGTGCCGACCAAAACTCCTTCTCCATGTCTTCTCCAAACTTCTCCCACACCCACTGCTTTGCCTCTTTCACAGCAGAGGCTGCAGCCCTTCGGGCCAGTTGGTACCTTGCTACTGCCGACGTAGTCCTCCAGGATAACATATCCCAGAAGGCCTCCTTCTTCAGTCGGACGGCTTCCCTCACCAGTGTACACCACGATGTTCAAGGGTTACCGCCCCTTGAGGCACCTTGAGGCCACAGCAGCTTCAGCAATGGAGGCTTTGAACATTGCCCACTCAGGTTCAATGTCCCCAACCTTCACAGGAGTGCCAGAAAAGCTCCACCGGAGGTGAGAGTTGAAGATCTCGCGAACAGAGGCCTCCTCCAGATGCTCCCAGTTCAACCGCGCCACCCGCTTGAGCTTACCAGGTCTGTCCAGGGTCTTCCCCCACCCCTTGACCCAACTCACCATCAGATGGTGATCAGTTGACAGCCCCACACCTCTCTTCACCCGAGTGTCCAGAACATGCGGCCTCAGAGCAGATGATACGATTACCAAATCAATCATTGACCTAGGGTGCTCTGGTACCACATACACTTATGAGCATCCTTATATTCGAACATGGTATTTGTTATAGACAGTCCATGACTAGCACAGAAGTCTAATAACAAATACCCACTCGGGTTTAGATCAGGGAGGCCGATCTAATTCATTGCCCACATGTGCGTTGAAGTCTACCAGCAGAACAATTGTTTGACCTCCAAATATGGCAGCATTGCCAAAATCATGCTATCCTTGATGTCATCTCAGAATCAATAGAGCCACTTTAACCCCTTAAGGACTACCTCATACACGTGCTACTATAAGCATTTGTGCTAAATTTTATTAAAAAAATAAGTAAAAACATGAAAAGCTGGAGAAAATAAAATAAAGTATGTCTTAATTCTCATTGTGAGATGCATGTGTATATCAAAGCATACCTTAATGTTATAGATGGGGTGAATGTTTTTCATTGTGTCCATGACCACATTACGCACCTGCACAACAAAATCATTGTCATTGGGAATTTTTATCATGCATCATTAGCAATATATACATTAAAATCTTGGGAGTCTCTATATAGAGTACAGTTTGATTATAAGCAATCCCTATGTTTAAGAATATGGGGAAAATAGTTTCAATTAATATTAATGAGTTCGGCAAATGACGTCATCTGGCCCTAGAACGTTTCCGGTTATGTTCAAAACAAAGGCAAATAGAGTTGAGGACTGGCAATGTATGTATTGATGATATGTAAAATATCAGCAATAAAACTTTATGGGACTAACCATTATCCCATCAGGCCGTTACATGCTGTAAATCCGTTGAAAGCAGACATTATCAATTAATATCTAATTTAATATCTAATTTACTAATAAAAAGTATTTAACATTAACGTTGTTATTGTTTACATAATTGAAACGGTCTATAGGTCATGTTAGCCATAATTTGTTCAAGGAAAATAGATTTTTAAACACATACCTCTTTTAGGCCAGTGAAAGGCCCAAGAGCTGATACAGTGTTACCCTGGACCATCACATAACAGTTGGTCAAAAGCTCCAAAGCCTAAAGAACAGCAATTAAACTTTCAAATTGAACATATCATTTTACCATTTGGATAAAACTATTCAAAAAGTTTTTGCTATGGTCAAATCAGGCTCACTGAGTGAGCACTCACTTTAAGGGTGGAGCCTTTGGGGCCAATGAGCCTCTGTCTCCGCTTCACAAAACGCTCCCTGTTCCTCACCAGGGTCCCAATCTTGATGATGTCACAAGCCATATCATCCTGTAATATCCGCACTGCCTAGGAGGTAAAAACAAAATGTCAAAATTATTAACAATTACAGTGAAAATGTATACTTCATTAATCCCTATAAATAACTTCTGAGGTGCCAACATCTGCGATCCATCCCTGGGTGCATCCTCTGGGCAACTGCCTCCATAACCTCTAGTGTACCTTTAGCCAAATAAGATTCTGATCACAAATCACCCAGACATCTGCTCTGAAATGCACACTCTTTCATCCCAGGGTTTACACCCATATTACATAACATTTTGCTTGAGACAGTGCATGCCCCTCCTGCACCCCAGTGCTGACTTCTTACTCCTGATCACACATAGCTCCTAGATTCATATTCTCTACTGCCCCTCTTACATCTTCAACAAATGCTTTTGACAGTCACTGGAAAATAAACATTTCTACACATACACAATATTTTGGCCCAAACATATCTTCCGGCAGACTTCCACAACAAATCGGTAACAGAGTCTAGTCTAGATATTTTCTGATAACGACAAAATAAGTTAAGTGCAAGTAAAATATGTTTGCTAGCTAGTCAGTATTATTTTGGAATGCCAATCAAAGAAAATAACTGTTACTTGGCCAAATTTAACTGATAAATGCATAACAATTTGTTTGCACAGTTCATTCTGGTGACAGAAAATCAGACAGGTGACAGTCTACTAAAATACTCAGGTTGTTGTTGAAAAGGTAAGGTTTTGTTACGCTATTGCGTTTAAATATGGCCAAGTAACTGTTTTTCCTCTACGATTGTTATCCTAAAATATTGCTGACATCACATTTAGGGATGCAGCGATTAACTGATTTCACCATTAACCAGAATATAAAACATTGCACCCTTTTAATTTAAACGGCACCCTTTGTAACACTCATAATCCCAACCCTCCAATCACAAACAAGCACCAAGAAAAAGAGTCCCATTCCCACCATACCCGGAATACAAAAAATCCGGGAACCCCAGACCCGCTCACCAACAACTTCAATCTCATTTAGAGAATGGAAAACCAAAGACACTGAAGGAATGAGCCCACACACCAACATACCCCAGACCCCCAAGGATGTGGCACCAGGGGCGCATCACTGAACACAGACAACGCAGGTGACTATATGGACCTGCTCCCCCTAGCCACTGCAGCCCAGGGCACACCAACCACACCAGCCCACCAACCAGGCACCCCCATGCCACCACCATAAGCGGAGGCCTGGAGACGACACCACAGAAGCACTAAATAACCCAATCCACAACACACCTCCCAGAACCTCTAATGCTCCACCTTCGACCAGTAAACAGGAAGAATGGAGAAATGGTTAAAATCTTTTAAGTTTAAGTTTCAGTCCCTCAAAGCTGGCCAAAATGGAACCCCGGACTCAGCCCTCCACCCCCCTCCAGATACCCGTCCATAGCCAGAAAAATGTAACCAACAAAACATCACAGGGACCAACCTGATCTGTGCAATGCCAATCAGTCCAACCCACCAACCACAAACGATTGATCCCCTGGATCAAACTGACCAATCGCACTACCTCATTGAAGGCACAAATTGTAATTCTACATCTTAGACAATTGATGTGCACTGCTGGCACAACAAGGTGTGAGTTTAACCCTTGTGAGGTCCTTAAAAATATTGCATTTGTCCACCTGGCAGCACCATCTGATTGTGTATGATTTTGTGTGTTTGTTAATTGGCATTGCTGTGTGTATTTATTTCTTTATTAATTATTTCTTTATGCATTTGTGTTGGCTTTTGTGCCTTTTAACAAGAGAGCTTTTAAAGAGCTAGTGATTTGGGTCATTTTGACCTAGAGGACATCACAAGGGTTAAAACCCGAGGTGAACAGGAAAGTTAAAAGGCAAGAAAAATAATGACAATGACAAAGAGAAAGACACAATCATGCACAGATGATCAGATGGTGCCAACTTGTGGCATTTCAAAATAGAGCATTTGAAACAGGAGGGCGAAAGGAGGGTTTTAAAGAATGATGGTTGTGAAAAGAAGTTGTGAGCTCAACACTTTAAATTAATGTCGATATCACCATCCACCTTAATACGCCCAAGTCAATGTAAAACATTCAATAGCTGAGGGAAATTATTTTACTTCAGTGGAAATAAATCAATGAAACTGAGTGGGTAATGAATTAGGCAAGTGTAATTTAGAATCAGCAGTGAGTTACGAGTTGGGCCAATGGCAGTAAAGCAGAAGAAAGAGCATTAGATCTGAGATTATCTCAAATCATTGCATCCCTAATGAATTAATGAAGTCTATCCATCTACCACATTCTAACTTTGGCTATGTTAGAGTTTAGAGTCTATCCGTTTTAATGTATCAAAATGACCTGGTCAAACGGGACACTCCTGGCCAGCAGCTTGATGAGGTCTCTTGCCCTTACAATAGCATATGGATCAAACGTTTTCTTTGTGGTGTTAACGGTCATGCTACCTTCAATCAAATCCAGGGTTCCACTGATGTACTATGGAGAAGAAGAAAGCATTTATGCATTACAATACTGGAAAAAAGTAACTGAAGTTAATACACAAAGCACTTTATCAAAAACATTTAAAAGACCATGTTTGAAACATTAATGTTGAAAAAGATAAGGCATTTTTTACTAATATGTTCAGAAAAATGTTCTACATACATAATATTCATTCATTACACACAGATTGATATTTCAAATGTTGATTTCATTTAATTGTGATGATTAAAACTGACAACTAATGAAAATCCCAAATTCAGTATCTTTGAAAATTAGAATATTACTTAAGACCAATACAAAGAAAGTATTTTTAGAGATGTTGGCCAACTGAAAAGTATAAACATGAAAAGTATGAGCATGTACAGCACTCAATACTTAGTTGGGGTTCCTATTGCCTGAATTACTGCAGCAATGCAGTGTGGCATGGAGTCGATCAGTCTGTGGCACTGCTCAGGTGTTATGAGAAACCAGGTTTCTCTGATAGTGGCCTTCAGCTCTTATGCATTGTTGGGTCTGGCTTAACGCATCTTCCTCTTCACAATACCCCATAGATTTTATATAGGGTTAAAGTCGGGCAAGTTTGCTGGCCAATTAAGAACAGGGATACCATGGTCCTTAAACCAGGTAATGGTAGCTTTGGCATTCTGTGCAGGTGCCAAGTCCTGTTGGAAAATTAAATCTGCATCTCCATAAAGTTGGTCAGCAGCAGGAAGCATGAAGTGCTTTAAAACGTCCTGGTAGACGACTGCATTGACCTTGGACCTCAGGAAACACAGTGGACCAACACCAGCAGATGACATGGCACCCCAAACCATCACTGACTGTGGAAACACTGGTGGTTCTTGAAGCACTGACTCCAGCTGCAGTCCACTCTTTGTAAATCCCCCCCAGATTTTTGAATGGGTTTTGTTTCACAAGCCTCTCCAGAGTGCGGTTTATCCCTATTGCTTGTACACTTTTTACTTCATCTTTTCCTTCCCTTCGTCTCTCTATTAATGTGCTTGGACACAGAGCTCTGTGAACAGCCAGCCTCTTTAGCCATGAACTTTTGTGTCTTGCCCTCCTTGTGCAAGGTGACAATTGGCGTCTCTTGGACAGCAGTCTTCCCCATGATTGTGTAGCCTACAGAACTAGACTGAGAGACCATTTAACCCTCGTAATGTACTCCGGGTCAGAATGACCCAAATCACTAGCTTTTGTGGCAGATAGATGGCGCTAAACCT
>JAODUG010092302.1:0-31999 GCA_027564795.1 Aphredoderus sayanus | reverse complement strand
CTGCAGGCCAGGGCACACGCCCAACAATAATCCAGCCCACTAACCAGGCACCACCATGCCACCACCATAAGCGGAACCCTGGAGACGACACCACAGAAGCATCAAATAACCCAATCCACAACACACCCCACAGAACCTCCACTACTCTATCCCCGACCAATAAACAGGAAGTATGGAGAACTGGTTCAAATATTGTAAGCTTCAGCCCCTCAAAGCCGGCAAAAGCGAAACCCTGGAGACCCGGACTCAGTCCTCTAACCCCCCCCCCCCAGATATCCGTCCATAGCCAGAAACATTGAACTGACAAACAACACACAGACCAACCTTGTCCGTGCAATGCCAATCAGTCCAACCCACCAACCACAAACAAACATCCAGAGAGACAAAAGAACCGAGCCCAAATAGCCAAGGCCCCGCCCCTGCCCGCCCTAAGGGACCAAAACCTTGGGGCCCCAAACATGTTAAATGTAACTAGAACAGTACATAATAATAGCTGTACAATGTCCTATTCTGTACGAGGCTAACTAGCCTTTAGTGTTATTTGCTATTAAAAGAGTAGCCTACACACCCTGTATCTACTATTCCATTTCAAAGTATCTTTCCCAGCACCTATAGTTGTGATCTCCCTGTGAGTATCACACTTAGACCCCATAGAAAATATGGGGTCTAAGTGATCAATATTATAATGAATGATCATTATTGTATTGTATCACAGCCAGCTAAATATTAGATTTGACAATATTCAAACTCAATCAAAACACAAATGAACAACAGACGGATTAGTCAGATATTTACCTAGATCAGGGGGAATAACAAAAGATGCCCAACACATTGATACCCGGTGTTTATATTTGGTGGTCGGTAACATTATAAAGTTAACTTCATCCCTCAGATGTATTATTCAGAATTTTAATGTTCTGGAATTTTCATCAATAATTATGAATCTACGCTAATAATAGATGTGTCACCACACTGTTCTGAATGACTGACATACTGTCGTAGCATTGCCCAGGTCTTTATTCCCTATTACATATACATCACCATTCTATTGTTAAAAAAATAAACATAAAAAACTGGACACTGTTAGTTTTTCTATCTCTAATAGAACCATTCAGTTTAAGGTCATAATTATTTTGCTATTAGGACTAGATATCATGTTTTACTTATTGATAAAGAATCAGCCTGAAAACAGAATATCGGCATAATGACCTTGTATCCTTTGACGGTGTGATTTCCTTCATGGAAGCCTTATTCACAATGCATCAGACATATCGATCACTCCGTCAAGCCCCAACAAGAGCTGGACCTGAATGAGGATGCATTCTCAAGCCCTTAATGTGACTCACCCAAATGCTTCTCTCAGAATGAGTGCAGCCATGCCATGTCAAAATCCATCAGGTGTCCCAGACACATTCATGGTTGACATAGCCTACAGTACGTGGTTCTCAACTTTGAATGCAAATTTGAAAGCAGAACAAAACCGCTAAAGTTCACTCTCTGGAGCTTACCACTATTTTATATATTTATCACAGCACTCTAAACAGATAAAAACAATGTTGCCATTTACACTACGCTCTTCTGTGGTCATTGGCTGTACGTGTTGTTTATCTACATGAGCTTGTAAGCTTGATTCTTAAGGGAAAAGAAAGCAATATCTTTGGGACATATCAAGGACTAAGCAACACTTTTCCATATGTCATTTGAGAGTAACTGCAACAGCATCTCCATTAAACAGTATGGTCTCTGTGTGTGCGTGTGTGTGCGTGTGTGTGCGTGTGTGTGCGTGTGCGTTATAAGGTTTATGAACAGGTAGTTTGGAATGTTTATGTAAAACACAATCACCTCACTTTCAAATGAAAAGTTTTTCTTACATTCCGGAGCGGTGATGTCCAATGAATCTCACCGTTTCCAGATGCTGATGGCACCCTTGATATCCTCCCAGATTTCAGATTGCAGTCAACTGCAATCACTCCATCTGTTATGAGCTGTCACCTGGCATTGACTGTGATGTTTAGTATGCGAAGCATCCTTCTGTTTGAATGTGCCTGTAGTCCAAGCTTCATTACAGACTCTCGGGGATGACAACATTTTGTTTTTGGCACATCAGTGTGAGACAGTCTGCTTCACGTTATGCTAGTCAGAGTAAAACGGCACCCCATAGGGTCGCAGCATGATCCTGGGGAATTAGCAAAATTATTTAACTTTTTTTATTCTTATTCAATTTAACCAATTCTGCCAGTTATGGGTGTTTTTCTGCTAACCTTTGTTTAGCGCAGTGGTTCTCACTCCTGGAAAGCCACTGCCCTGCAGATGTCTTCCTGCTCCAACACACCTGCCTCAAATGAATGGGTCATTATCAATGGCTGCAGAATAACATTTTGAACATGAGGGTCAGAAGATACTGTAATTAAAATGAATTATCCTTGATTTGAAAAGGTGCCCCATGCACATTTAAAGAGGTTGCTTCTCAAAAGAAAGTGTGTTGACTCAGCAGGGATCATACATTAGAAAAGTTGATTGAATTCCTGAGATCATATTGCATTTTATACAACCGTTAATTCCACCAAAGTAATTTCATTGGATAAGAGGCATTCCATGAGTGCTGATATTCAGTCTAACGCACTGGGACTGTTAACTATGTATGTGTCACTCCACTTTAACAATGTTCTAATAATCGTTACTTAACAATCGTTATCTAATAAATCTGTAAATATTTTAAACATTAATGTAGCAGCATATGTGTATATACTGGATCCACTATATAAGATATGGTGGAGTAATTGCATCCTGAGCAGAAAAATAAATCACATTCCCTCTGTATGTGTTGTAAACCCAGCTCATCTGCTTTGATAGCTGGTCCAGCCACTTTTTAGGGCTCAGTGTGTTTCAAAACAACTGGCTTAGCACTATGTTCTCTTCTAACATTATACTGTATCAGTGTGTCTGTACTGTATCCTTGGGTTTTAATGGAAACATTGTATCAGTGTGCAATGTCTCTATTTCTATTAGCATAGCATAACACATTTGCAACAACTGGCACAGAAGAGAGAGTGACTTTTGGAGAAAATGCGGGGGATGTATCCATAAGAACACAGTAGAACAAACAGGCTCTCTCCAATGCCACACTCTCTGGTTCTCAGCTGTGCTAACAGCGCATGGCATAACCTGTATCCTGGAAAATGTACTGCTACATCTAATAAGATGCAATGTCACATTCATGCAGTCAAGAGACTTTTACATATGCTGCTGACAAAATAGTTAAAGGTCCACTCATCTATTTGTATCTGCAGTTGGTGTTGTGGTTGAAATAAATTACAATAATTTTGAATTCGCATACTGTACACCCCTCCTGCACCTGTGAATTCTGAGTGACAGGCCCTCTACTGGTCCTATAGACCAGGGGCCTCATTTATATAGGCGTAGTGATTTTCTGGATTTAAAAAAAGCAAACTTGCCGTAAAGTTTCCCTGTCTGTACAGAAACTCTAACTCATGCATACTTACTGTAGATGATGGAGATAAATGGGAAAAAACAAAGCCAATGGCAATTAATTAAACTCTTACAAGGTTTAAACCAAGCTGATTTGACATGGCTGGATAGCCTATTACATAATAATAATTAGGCTATAATAAATAATTAAAATGTTCTTATCAAATATTTCTGATACGTACAATCACATCCGTGTAGGATCATCAATTCAATGCTTATTAATGGATTCGGTTGATTTTAGATTATTTATTTTTTACTGGCAGATTGATTGATCACATAATTATTAATAATAGTGCCATGTAGCCTATAACAAAGTGCCACATGTTTATGGAATAAGATAACCAATATGTTAAATATTGGGAAACAGGGCACGGACCATTTGCTTCGAGCACTGACCATTTGTACAGTCTCCCTTGCGTTCGCTGGCGGGGTGCGAGTATGTGAGTGGGGGCTATTGAATTAGCACCCCATAAATATATATTTAATTAGGAACAACAAAGCAGGCATGAGTTATAGCCCAATAGTTTAGTTATTAGGCAGGTTTTATGAGGCGCAGTGCAGGTACATTGAGTCGGCCAACAATGTGTAAAACAATAACATGATTTAAACCTGAAAATGTTTAAAGGGGTCATTCCATGAAAAATACATATTTCTTGTTGTTTTTGAAAATAGTTATGTTGATGTGACCTGGATACGTACTGAGCCTTTCAAAGTAGACTGTTATCATCCCAGTCTGTACTTGCCATAGAAGGAAAAGAGGCGGAGAAACAAGCATGTTAAATAAGTGTTTATTTCTTGTTGTTTATGGCAAGGTGGAATGAGTGCACAATATTACTCCTTGAACACACTGTGAAAAAAAGGCTTATGGTTAAAACCGATATAGTTGCACTGCTTTGTCAGAGGCGGTACTGTCTCCCACAGCTCAACAGCAGCAAAGCCGTAGCCTTACGTCACTACATGGACACTATGCAGAAGTGGGGGCAGGGTGAACAGTGGCTCTTTAAAGCAATAGTCACCTAAAGTGAACATGGAAAAATGGGTATAATACGGTGCTATTCCACACAATAGTAACAATTATATTAATTGTTTTTTTTTCTGGATGGATGGGAAGATAATTCTCAAAGTCTGACATACTTCACCAAAAATCAAACATATATACATATATATATACACACACTAATATTATACACACACACCAGTTGATTCTCTAAAAATTCATGCTATTGTGGGTTTAAGATAGATAGTGAAATGTGAAATCAATGTGAAATCAGTGCATTCTTCAGGCCTACGTAAGTATTTTAATATTAAGTGTCCTCTCTTTCATTGCCATGACCTCATTGTCAGGCCCTTACAGAAAATTAGATTTATCAACAATCTTTATACATGTAACCCATACCATTAATAAAGACAAAAGCCATGACTGCTATAATCTCCCCCTTGGCTAAGGGCTTAATTTTAATTCCGACATTTTCTCTTATAAAAGTTTCCAGTCAGCTAATCCTGAAAAAGACTCCAAATTGATAGTTACGAAACAGAAGATAAAGAATAATGCCCCAGCTTGCAGCTATTGTGTTTCCCTAAGAGGCGGTCCATTAAATGGAAAAGCAGGCGGTATTGACTGTTGTGCCCAAAGCTGGATACAAAGGGCTTTTTAAAAGCTTGCTGATTCCATTTGAAGAATCCTGAAATGCAAATATGTACTTGTTTGGCCTGCATTTGTTATCCTAATAGTTCAGGATGAATACTAATAACAAACCCATGTGCAGGTATGCAATACACAGAGGACCATGGGTAAAAAATAGAACATTTTAGCCAACTGCCCCACGGAGACACACTATTACTAAAGTAAATTTGAATAAGCTACATTGACGTCTAGCAAAACATAAACATGATGAGGTCACTGTCGAATAGAAAGGCATACAGTTCATTAAGACTTCAACTCTTGTTACTTTGTATTTGCGTTTATGTATTCATAAGTGCCTCATCTGCATTAATATTGGATTAATTTCCTACAATTATCTTATTAAGACCACCCATCATATCTTCTTTAAGGCTTGCTGAGTGTCTGGATCTCTTTGTACATTAGGGCTGCTGGCGATAGTAATGAGGCTCAGCTAGCCTAATGAGTGCTTTGTAATGAAATTAACAAACTTCTAGACATAGAACCTATACTGTACTGTATGTCTTTTCCATTTACTGCATGGCTGGTGTTCCAGTGGTCATTGTGCTGTACTTAAGACATACTTAAAAATAAATGTGTGGAACAGTGGTTTGGAAAGCAGACCACAACAAGGAATGTAAATCATATCTGGCAATATATGCCAGATAAGATTCATTGTGATTAGCTAAAAGATGTAATTAAAACATATTGACAGGTATTATTCTGCTGCACTGTGCTTCGTTCTGCTTGAGGGCTACAGGAAAGCATTATCTTACTGTAACACAAACATTACTACAGTGAAAGACCAAACACAATTTTCGCAATGTGGAAAATTGTGGTGATGATCCAATTATGGCAAGTACTGTCAGTATCCAGAGTCTTGACATTGAATGGGAGACTGATTGTTTAGAATGTTTATTTAATTCGTGTACTATAGCACAAGCCTCACATATTATTGTAACCATATAGTACTTGAGTGTGTGTGATACTATTTAATTGCATGTATAAGCAGAAACTGGATTGTCAAAGGCAAAGACTTTTGAATAGAAGCTAAAATGTTACTTTTTTTATGCCTTTCTCCATTTAAGATAGGAACACGCATACTATAAATGTTGAAGGTAGGCCTGATGACACTTTCTAACATAATGGCACATTACAAACCCAAGAGCGAAAATAGGTTTTCGCTATTTTTTAGAAAGCAATTGTTTACCTAATACCTGGGTGAGATTCGTTTTGCTGGAGGAGTTCAGGTAATGTAATTTTCACTGGTGTAATTCAATAATTGTATCCCCCTGTGGAACGGCTTTACTTGTGATTATCACGGGGCTTGCAGTCCCGTGGGGAAGATGGTGAATGTAAGAATGTCAATTGTTTTTCAATAAACGTTCACTCCTTGTCAGTTCTGGTATTGAAACAAGGTTGGGTAATCAGGGGCGTCACCCAGTTTCAATACATTTGGGGCTGAGCCCAAACAAATTTCAGGCATATGTGGAATGGATGGTACATTCAAGAAGTTGGCACCCCATATTAAGAATCTGAATAAAAGTATTTTGATTAGTTTGTGCATCTTTTGTACACATTGCTGCACGCAAAAGAAAGACTTCTCTGACGAAATTAGATTTTCTTTTACAATGGTGTGACATCCTCAGCACCCATTAATGGTAATATCATTTTAACTTATCACATTAGTATGTGCTGCATCATGTCTCTGCCTTGGAAATCAATCTGACCATCTACACCTGCCCAGGTCATCTGAAATCAGCTCTCATTCATCACACCTGCTTCTACAGTACCAGTAGCCTATACTGTATATACACAGTTACCCCACATTTCTGTACCAGATCGTTCTACTGTATCCCAGGGTTCGTTCCAGTGCTTTCCTATTTGTTTACACCGTATCTTTAGAAGAAGGATTTAAACCTAATGCTACAGCTTACACAGACATATGATGTGCACTGCTGGCAAGGTGTGTGTTTGAAACCCGAGGACAACAGGAAAGTTAAAAGGCACAAACACAAATACTGTACATAAAGAAATAATTAACAAATAATTAAATGCAGACAGCACTGACAATAAAAATAACCATACAATCATACACAATCAGGTGGCGCCATCTTCTGGCAAAGCGATAGAAACTCGAGGACTGTTTCCCAACTGCCGTTTTACGCCTGCACCCTTGTTACAATTGCCCTCGTGGATTTCCTGGTCTTTCACTCACTGCACCAAACCGACTATGAGACTGCCTGCTCTTTTGTTTTCTGGTCCTGCATGTCTGCGTTTGGGTCCACCCCACACCCAGCCATGACATGCACACGTTTGTGCTATGAAACAGACAATTATTTTTAGTTTTAATGAGGTTTATGTGAAATTGCTATTTTTATCATACTGTATACATTATGTAATAAAGAAGTCACTAATGTATATTGAACTGAGATATGTACTGTATAGAGACTTAGGCCAGATATATGTGGTACTTTTTTTATTATCAAAATGAAGTATTTAATATCTTTGGTGCTCCTTTAATCCTTCATCTGAGATCAGATTTGCTGTATATAGGCCAATTAGGAAAAAGAAAAAAACCTTCAGGCACCATATTGATCTACACTGAGTATCCTCAAACATCTAACTAAAACTGAATACTGAATAACCTCCTTGTCTAAATCATCTTCTTCTCTCCTCTGGTGTTGAGCTAATAAACAACCCAGAGCCAAAAGGAGACAAGTAGGCTACAGTATGTCTACTTAGATGGTCGACTGTGTAGCCTGGGACTACAGTATATTTCTGTGAAGAAACAGATTGTAGTACCACATTTTCTAAAACTCCTGTGATCTCCATATAACCTTGTACCCACTTCATTGCTGTTGGGATCAATTCCTCACAAGATTGATCACTTAAATCTCTAATGTGCTTTCTGAAGTATGAAATGATCCACACTGTCCTCTAATGGTGAACTTCTTTCAAAATGGTTTCATATGTATTTGTATATATTTACTTTAATGTAGGAAAAATTAAAATAGTTCATTTCATGCTTCAAAAGCATGAAAGGTTTGACACTGGTACTGTACATCGCATTGCTTAATTTCATATTTTGCACCTAGGAAGAGGTTTTTTCTTAAGGCCAGAAAAAGTCAAGCTTCTCAATAGCCCGTGGCTGTTCAAACTGTGATTTAATTAGATTGCATTACTTCATTTGTACAGCACAAAGAATCTCCATTGTGCTTTTCATTTCTGTTCGGAAAAACGGTATCCTGCCTTCCACACTGGCTTCCTGAACACCATGTGAACCCTCGAGCCCCTGCAGTAATTGTCATTTTATTTCTAGTTTGCTAGCCTTTATAATGACACAATTTACTGTTGTTTATGCTTAAATCAAGCAAATATATTTAGACGCTACAGTGCTGTAGTAAAGAGTATCATCTATGCAATAATTATCTTAACTATTAAACAACTGGACATTTGGCTGAACAAAGTTTTTTTGTTTTGTTTTTGTGTATGTGAGTATGATGTCATGCAACACATAGAGCCAGCCTGAGAACTTCCTGCTGGATGTTGCCCAATACACCACCCAATATTTCATTTATTTCTCCGGGCAAAATAGAGGTTCAAGACACCCAATCAGCACATCACATCAAATGGAAGAATAATCCACTTCCTTGAATCCTTGGATGAGCTGATGGATTCCATTAAAGGTGACAAATGCAGCACAGCAGGATCACACACGGCCAACATGCTCACGCTTGATGGCCATTGCAAAATCACTCCTACGGTGAAGTTCTCCATCCATTTTCTATATTTCTGTCTGTACTGTAAGTCACACTGTAAACAGCTGAAATTGAGGCCTTGACTATTTGAGTTACATGCCATGTGGACCAGGAGACCATTGTCAAAGCAACTGCCTCTCCTGAAGCACCTGATCTCATGCAGCCTGGACTGGAATAGCTTCCACGATGATGACATCCAAGTGAAGAGCACATGTCAACGGGACAATGTCCTCCCTCACAAACAGCCATATGGCCATCACCTCCTAAGAGGCGGTTTGCACACCAGCTAACAATAGCGGATGGGCACCAAGTGGAGTGCATATGGACAACTTAAGCTGTGCGCGCGCATACAGTGCCCCCTCTTACACTGTTCACAAAATAAGTCAGAATTTCCAGAAAGTTCCTGATTTCATTTCTGCTCATTTCATGGGCCAGATGCTGATTGTCAATTGTGGTAAGGCCACATGCAGTGCAAATCACCTCTATTGTTTAGCAAGGACGCCCAATCACTTATGCCGCGCTGTTTCTACCTAAGTAAAGTCAAAGAGATGAATGTAAAAAAAGTACAAAGCTTGCCTAGACTGAATTTGTAAACCTATATTCTTATTTATTGTATTATCTTCTCTTAAAAGGCATACTGTAAATGTCTCATGTTTCTGTTGAAAGTGTTGAGTTAGCATTCTTTTCATAAAAACAGCCTGCCTCTTTCTCAGAAACCATATAGCCGGCAATATTGCTACTGTATACCTCGAGAGGGACACACGTTGTGTACTGTATGTGGGCAGGACAGTAACAATCAGCACAGGTGAGAATATAATTTCTCCCTACACTTTACATGCTCAGAATCAGTTGATGGTGCCTTTTGGTTGTCTATTTACTAGCTGGCAGGTATGACCTTGAGTGGGAGCTCTGAGTAATGCAATCAGTGGCACTGCCGTGGGGCCAGTCAGCAGCTATCATGGATGATCTCAGCTCTCCAATACAAACCAGCGCGTTGCCTTGGGAGCCAATGTGTGTGTGTGTGTGTGTGTGTGTGCATGCGTGTGTGCATGTGCAGGCATGCGTGTGTATGCGTGCGCAGAAGGGAACGAGATATGAAAAACCCTGCTAAAACAGAATAACGAGATGACTTGATTGTTTATGCGCATCAGTGTTTTCATTTTGAATCAATCTGTGAAAGAGTTCATTACAATCGTGGAAATTAGCAAAATACAAACTAATCTTTAAAATCCACTAGCTCCTATACGATTTGCTTCACTTAACAGTTCAGCGAGGGAACTCTCAAATGAACAGTCAGTCGACTAGCGAACCCCCGACCGATCAGTATCCAGGTGGGTAGTTCAGTTGATGTCGAAGGCAATTAAATGCCTGTTTTTGAAAAGTCATCCCCACCTGGGTCGTGTTCCAATTAGTTCAAGGGGGTCCAATCACCGACTAATGATTTGATTGACATCTATTGGCACCGCCTGGGTGACAAATAAATTGAGAGTTCCCTGATATGTAAAGCAAAAAATGCATGAGGATCTACAGTATTTAACTAGGCTAAAAAGCAACAAATAAACTGCATTTAATTAACAACGTGTATATCAATTTGAATACTTCTCAAATAGAGTGATTAAAGATTCATATCGTGAATGAATTTAGCCGGTGGAGTTCTGTAGTTGTATATTCTATAACATGATCTAATCAGTAAGGCATGCAGTTTATTCCATGGTAAAGGCAGATGTTGTCTGTGGAACCAAAAGGAGCTTGATAGTCGATGAGTCAACATGCTTATGTATCAACAGACTTCATTCAACAGTATAGAACCTGATCAGCCAATGTGCTTTTACCCTGTGAGCGTGGTAGTTTAAATCCTGCACGGGTCTGGAATGTGTAAAGCACTGTTTCGTTATCTCAGACATGCTGTCGTGTCCTGCCCATTGATGTATCGATTTCGCATGGAAAATGTCACCCGGGAGGAATAATAAAGTTTTCAACTTGCTACTGTAAATCTCTCTCATCTGGTTTGTCTCTATAAGGCTAGTCCTCTATTAATGTAATTATCGAAGTAGATAAGGATTATCAAACCTTATCAAAGCCTGTCATGTTCCCTATGTGTCCTTGCCAACTTGCTGAAACAGGCTGTCAGATGATGAGTAAAGCCAATGTAAAAAATAAAGTGTATATATATATATATATATATATATATATATAAAGCCGCAGAAAAAATTAACAGAGCACTGCATCATTTCCTCAGATATATACTATTTATAAATGTATATATATATATATTACATGTAAATATTATTTACATGTAATATATATTTTACATGACACATTTTATCATGGAGATAAAAAAAATCAACAAGTCCTCAACAAGTAAAGTAACTGCTTTTTGTTTTCATAGGATGAGTCGAATGGCACCATGACATGCGATCAGGGTAGGCAGGGTATGCACAGCCTACCCTGGGACAATACTGATTTTCAAAAAAATATAAACATTTTATTTAATGCCAAATATTTTTTTCTGAGGGATTAATAATGTGTCAGATGTGTTGAGTTGTGTTGAGTAATATAAAGTATATTACTCAAAATTGTATTTAAAAATTTTGATAGACTTGTTTTAATATGCTCGTAATCTGTACTGCATAGGTTGTGCTCTGGCACTTCCTTGTTTTTTATGTTTTAAAGATGGTGATGTAGGACATAAACATTTCTATTGGCTCAATCACTCTCGCCACTCTCGCTCTCTCTGAAGTTTGGGAACTGATCGAACCCAGAGTAGGCATGCCTCCAGGCTCCTTAAACACTATTGAAGGTTGGCGCATGCATAGGCTGTGTTGCCATGGTTACAAGCATTGAAATTATTTGCCATGGTATGCTCCATTTCATTATATTACCCTGGTTCTCTGGTCATCTTAATGGGTCAGACTCGGCTTGATGAGGGAGTGGTTATTATGCCGCTCCCTGTCAATCAAATGTTTACTACTGATCAACTCAGCTGCCGCTAGGCTACTGTACTGTAAGAAAGCATGATAAGCTAGCTGCTAATGCATGGTATGGACGTGTGGTCATTGTCGCAGTTTAAAATGGTTTTCCACCTTCATTTTAACAAAATAAAATGACAAAAGGTAGACCAACACCTTCAGTTACAACAGCGTAAAGGGCAGAAAATGACAAGGTGTTTCCAAAAGGAATGGTACAGTACAGTAAACACTGAGTGTGGGCTGCACTGAAGCTGAAACAGATACAGGTTACATTATTTCCCTGCCTGCTATTCTTGACAGACACTGGTGGTCAAAAGCTGGCTATGGTGACGTGAATTGTCTGACACCAGCAGAACTGATAACAAAGTGAGCCTTTTAAAATATGTTTATTTTATTTTTTTTATACAGTTTATTACTGCTAAAGTCATAGCCTGTCTATATTGGGGCGCAGAGTAGACACCAGGATTGTTTATATCCAGTACGCAGGTAGCCTCGCTGTCTCTCAGTATCACTCCCAATCCCATTTCTATTTTTACCCCTAGCCCCTACCCATACAACCTGCCCCTTGCCCCTTGAAACTGAGTGAAGTGACAAGGGTTGAAATCACAAAAACACTTTGAACTTTTGATTGCGTAACCAGATGACATATGATGGAGACTGAAAACACATTACCAGTACTGTACTATACCGGTAGTACTAGGTAGGCTACTGGTACTATACCGAATGTTCGCAATGCGTTCACAATTTCACTTTGATGCATCAATCGAATTGAAATAAGGCCAAATGCAGCATTGTATTTCACAAATCATCTAAATCGATGTACGATTTAAACACTAGATTAAATTAGTATAGCTACCGGCCGCTACCAGGGACTTAATACTAGCTCAAAACGCTCTGTTTGGAGTGTGCCTCAGAAAACACTTCGTTTGAAGGGCTATATAGCTCTAACACTTCGCCCTAGCTCTCCATCCCAAACAGAATTGGGACGCCCTACCCCTAGACATGAACGCTCAAAACAGAGGGATAGGGCCAAGTGGTATAGCCAAGGGGTGAAATGGGATTGAGCCCAAAGCCTACTGCTTTTCTGTTATGCCTGTACTAACTTGATTGTCTTAGCCTGTATTGAAGTATTTCTTTTTTTTAAATACCACTTCCCACCCTTTCACCCAAAGAGGCAATCGTCTGCTTTTATGTATTGATGCTGCCTACCCTGTAGACCTCACAGCACGTCACTGAATGGCACAACACACGTTTGGGATTTACACACAGTGGGCCGAATGCTTTTGTCATGTTGTCTGTTGCTATTTTATCACCTGCTTTTTTATCCCCTACTTTGTAGTTGTTTATCCAGAAATGTAATTTTCACTGACTTTTTTTATCTCCATGACCCCTAAGGGGTTCCGTAGTATTTTTAGATTTATAATTATACTTTCTCTATTTACATACATATTTATACTATTGCATTTTAAACAATGTGCAGTGGCCTTAATTTATTTTCTTCAGCTGTATATACTATAGCTGTTATTGAAGAAGGGAAGAGACTGGGGTGTCCTCAAGAACCCACAAAAACATCATGCAACTTCCACAGACAAGATCAGAAATCAAACCACGAGGTCTGGCACCTGCCCAGGCTGGGGGTAATTAATTACAACATGGCCATCAGGATCTCTGTCTAGTCCCTGGCTGTGCTCCAGCGCGGGAGGTGTTGAAGGTGGACAGGAGGAATTGACTTGTTGCTGTCAATAAGCTGCAGCTACAGCCCACGGGCAAGGAGTCCATATTTTGCTCTGGTGCAGAGTTATCCAAGTATCTGTTAGATATGTTGCTCCCATTGATTGGATGGAAATGAGAGCAGTGCGTCGCAAGGGTTTCAAAAGATTTAGGAAATGTTCTCTTTCAACTTTCTAATTTGTTCAAAATCATACTACAAAAAAATTGCCCTCATTGTTAAGAATTAGTTGTGGTGTCAAATGTGAATCTGTTTATTTTTCATTCAAAGTCCCTCAATGTATTGAGATTTTTTTTAAGATTATTAGATGTTTTGGCAAGTGTCTTATCTCAACTGCTTTTTTTGATTAAAAAATGTTATCTCAATCAAAGTCATGCACACAGATGCTTTGTTCTGTTCTATAAAATAAGGTAAATAAAATTACTGCTGTTATGTAGTATCATGGATCAAAATCTGTCAGAACTTAGTGCAATTAAATAATTTAAAAGATTATTAATGAATATTTATGGTAAATGGTATCAAATTAAACGGGGCTTGAAACTGCAGAGGTGACTCCCTTAGCAATCCAGTCTACCCCACTGTTCCAGTCTGCATCTTGACATCTGGGTACAGTCATTTAATCTGTCACCAAATCAACTTTGCTGCAGTGCTCGCCACACCATTGTAACAACAATATGTCCCACACTGCCTGTGGTAAACCTTATAAAGACCCCGTATCCTTACTTCCATGGGATCCCTGTCAACAGCTGAAAAATAAAATAAAATAACATTTTATAAAAGTAAACACATTCGTATTGGCAGCTGTAAGAATCTGTTTACCACTATAGCTGGTTATAGATACTATGACGCTAAACATCTGTCCCTGAAAATGCTAATAGCCAAACAGTCTGCAACGTAATGAACCCTGCCAGAGTAAGATTGGTAGCTGATGTCTAATTCAAGGAAATGTTTGGTCTGGGATATGAATGCTTAAGAACACTGAGAGCTGTTAAGCTCCAACCCGTTAATTCCTCCTCCCTCCTCTCAGATATATACCTATATCTCTCGCACGGACCTTTATTGAATTATGGTTTATTTTATTTTTATGGATTTTGCAAAGCCCTTTAGTTTTATGCAGATATGAAATTTGCATATGGTTAGCTGGAAATATTGTCAGAAAGCAAAGACATATGGTAAATAGATTCATCATTTCTAAAATGTGTCACTTTCATTTTCTGGTGTTAATCATGATACTGAATATTTCAGTTCTAAACCAGTACAGACCAACACTTTTTCTCTTTAGGCTACAGGCCCCCAAAGGAGTACTCCAATCTTATTTCATGCCATATTCTTTTAGATCTACTGTAGAAAAGACAATGAAATACAGTTAGGAAAACATTGCAAAAAACTAGCTTTACCACAAACTAACACATGAAAATGGTGTGGGATGAATCGTAAGAGTAAGCACTGAAAACTGTGTCTAACATCCTTGTTATCTGTTGTGTAACAGAAATGTATGTCTGCGGCCTTGCCTTGAAGTTTGCCAATATGGAAACGCTGCCCTTGAATAAAGATAACAGCCTTTGGCAAGTGTCTGAAAGTTTGATTCTGTGCATTTCCTAAATTGGATAATACTGTAACATGAAAGACAGTAGAACAACATAAGATGGCAGCAAACAACTTGGTAAAAATAAATATAATGTACTGGGTGTCAACAGTAAAACAAGTACAGATAGTCTATACTTTAAACAAATAGTTGCTGACATAGCAAATATGACAGACTTTGCCAAAAGCTGAGAAGGCAGTTATATAAAGTTCATTCATGTTGGCTATTTATTGACCTTATTGTTATAGTTAGTTGTTATGTTGTATGTAATTAATTAAGCATGTAGGACTAATTAAATGATTTATTCAGGAATAATGTAGAGCAGCCAGTCACAGACAAAACATACTAACGTCACGCCACTAACTGTACCTGTACCTGCTACTGCTGCACTGGCTGATTTCAAATCATGCATAATGCACGACTGTTTGCATGCATGATCTCTGATGGCAGCAATGAGATATAATACTTTCAAGTAAATAATTTTCAGTGAATTGGAATTCCGTGATAGTATATGGACCGAGTACTGAGAAAAGGGCATTTAAAAAAGAAATTCAAAATGGTGTCCAGAATTAAGTAAAGAGGCAGTTGAGTTAGATGTCATAGTATACACATGAAAAGTAATACTACCTTAAACATTTGTAATTTGCCAGTACGTAACAGAAAAAAATAAGTAGTGACAGTGATAATGCAGTGATCAGCCATAGTTTTGTACAGGCTTTTAGCATGAGGTTCCCAGGAGATGCATGAAAACTGGTGACGTGTAACAGATTTAATTATCACAGTCTCGAAAGCTCAGACAAATTACAATGCGACTCTTTTTTTATCCTTTGGAAACTCATCTTGCCATAAACAAGAGAAATAGCAATTTGTGAGAAATAAATAGATTTTCCTGTCTTTCTGTTGGGGGCGGGGGAAGTACTTATTTTTTCAATGTGCGTGTCATCAGTGTCAAATGATTAACAGAGGATATAGACCCCATTAAAAGGCGCGGAGAACAACCAGCTGCAACAATGAAATAGTTTTTGGCCATTCCAGAGAGCAGAACAAGCACATCAGGATGCCAATTTCATTTAAATTTCAATCATATGTCATTCTGAAGCACACTCTAATTCATAATTACATGCAATAGTTCCGTATTACATTCATATATCCACTGTCTATTTTTATGACAGCTAATTTGAGATAATTGCATTCCCAATTGTCACGTCTGATTGCCATTTAATACAACTGTGCTTTAAATGTAGGGATGTTCCTGTCAATGCAAATGAGTAATAATCAATCATGTTTTCTTTTCATTTAAAGTGTAGCGAATCCATTTTGCATTTATTGTCACTCAAGGAATTAAACATACTGTACATACATGCTACAGTTATTAATGAGCAGCTGATCTCCAATTCTTTCTGCATAGTTAGTTTGACTTTTGAAGTGAAGATATGCACTGGCCATTACTATATTCAATGTTGATATTCCACGTTACAATAGCTGTCATTTTATTTAACCCTTATAATGTCCTCCGGGTCCAAATTACCCAAATCACTAGCTCTTTGTGGTAGATAGAAGGCGCTAAACCTATTTCTACAGATTGCACTTCAGGCACAAGGTGTGAGTTTGAAACCTGAGGACCACAGGAGGGTTAAAAGGCACGAAAAAACAAATACATCAATAAATAATAAATAAATACATAAACATAGCAATGCAAATTAAAAAACACACAATCATACACAATCCGATGGCGCCGCCGGGTGGACACATACAATATTTTTAAAAGGACATCACAAGGGTTAAGGCAATGGAATTGGCAAACTGCAGGGCAGGTTTACTCTTGGTCATATTTTCAGTAAATCAAGTAAAGTAAATTTAAGCTATTATGCAATACTGTACTTTTCATGTCAGTAGATACAGTACATGGTATAATGGGTATCCTCTTCATCAGGTTTCTGTGTTATATCACTTTTCCTTTTAACAACACTAAATAAGAGTTTGGGAACTGAGGACACTAATTGTTGAAGCTTTGTACAGTAGGTGTTTTTCTTTCCCATTCTTGCTTAATGTACAGCTTCAATTGCTCAACAGTCCGGGGTCTCCATTGTCGTATTTTGCGCTTCATAATGCACCACACATTTTCAATGGGAGACAGGGTCTGGACTGCAGGCAGGCCAGTCTAGTACCCACGCTGTTGTAACACATGCAGAATGTCGCTTGTAATTATCTCGCTGAAATAAGCAGGGACGTCCCTGAAGAAGACTGATTCTAATTAATTGATTCTAATGAATGGGTCGTTATCAGGCTTCTTTAAAGCTAGATAACAAGAGCAAAACAAGAGCAAACTTCTGGAAGTGTCACTGCTTGGTACATTTGCGACAATGTAACGAGTTTGGGTGTTACCCTAAGCCTTTGTGCCTCGTGATCTGCAAAGGTTACGACAAATTAAACTTGGTAATTCTATCTTAAGACTTCTTTTATATTTGTATTACATCAGTAATGACTATGATAGTTATTCTTTAAGTTTCGCTTTATTGTTTAATTACAATTCGCGACAGTAGGCCACCAAGGGACTCTCAAACTACACATACACAAAAGCTGAGTCGGCTGTGATCCATGATTAACTCTCCAGCTGTCTGAAATCACCGCAAAAGACTGAGTCTCTCACTCGGACGAAAGGGAGAGCAAACTGAAACACCCACGTTTCAAAACTTCACCAACAGAGAACTCGTGTTGCAAGGTAACCGCAACATCGCAGCTTCACCACCAGGTGGAAGACATATCGCCCATCGACCTCAGGCGTGGGAGAAGCCAACTCCACCTTGCCAAGCCAACAACCAACCGATGACCTTGTCATCACTACGGCGCCAAGGAAGAGACGCCCACCTCTCACCAACGAGCCAAAGAATGCCCTCGACACCACGTCATCAGCCGGACACCGCGTCGACGCCAAGTCAGCGCCGTTAGCAGACACGCGGCTGGACCTAACAGAGGCCAGAGTAAAGCTAACATAGGCTAGGAGTTAGCATAACATAGGCAAGGCTAGAAGGAGCTAACTAAGCTAAGCTAAGCTAAGGCTGGGCTACTGTAGGTTAGAGGTTTAGCGGTAGCCAGATCATTGTTCAGTGTAGCTGAGCAAACCACTTTCACATGGTTAAAATGCTATCTATTCATGAAGGCTGATGAAGGATTTAATTCCTTCTATGTTTTATGAGAGAATCTCACGTGAAGTTGTTGTACAGTTTTATGTGTTTAGTTAGGGTATAATCAATATTATGGAACATTTATACAGTATAACCATTTATTATGCATGCCATGTTTAATCACTTTTGAATGCTTTAATAAATCTATGATTTTATAATAGGCAGTGTTTACTATTGTTTATGTGTAACAGAAACTTGGGTCCCTATTATCGTAAAGAATTCATAAATTCAGATTTGATTGAATTTTATAACAAGCATATTTCGAAATATTAATTTATTAATAATCATAAAGGTAACTAAATCACCTAGTGTAATAAGAGATACTGAAACGTTAGTGGTGCCCCACTTTAATCCATATGATTTATGAAATATGAATTATGAAAAATATTTATTTTCATAAATGTTTCCAAAATTTTCCAAAAACCCCAAATTCTTATGTAGGATCACTACAAATAGACAAATAGAACATTGTAACATTTCGACAACAAGGATATAGCTTGGTTGACAGTTTAGACATTTATCTAGAGCTGGCAAGTTAATTAACGCATGAGAGGGAGTGCATTAGACTGAAAGAAAGTAGAAGTCGACGTTTTTCTCCTCATGCGTTTCTCTTTCCATTTGTTTCTGAATCTCCTGTTAAGGTCATTTTCAAAATCAAGTTGGATGAGGTGGGCTTTCTGTGAATAATTCCACTGCCCTGCTTTGCCCCACTGTCAGCTCACCAGACTGGCTATCACAAGCAGAACCACCCAACTGTCTAGCACAAGTAATCGAACCACCGCTTGGTGCATGACCATGGTTGGTGTTGCTAGCAAAGTCTCCATGATCATTTTCACCAGTAGTTGTAGTAGCAGGTGTTTCTGGAGCCACAGGTGTTAATGTCGTCCCTCCAGAAGCTGTCGACGCTTTGATATAAAAAAATTTCCACTTTAAAAATAACTTGCTTAGACACCAGCTCGCAAATTATCACATACGAAGATTCTAGGGGGGACATCCCATATTTTTTCAAATTGCCCATCAAAAAGGTAGTCAAAAGGCTGTCATAAAATATGCTACTTTACCTCTGAACAGATTTTGACTTAAGACATTGCACTTTCACTTGATATAGGCTATAGGTAGGCCTAATCATACTGTATAAATGCATGTTTAAATAATTAATATAACTTTTTTTATATATATATATATATATATATTGTAAACACTATCTCTGTGGGCATGTGTTTATCGTTCCATTGATGTATCACTTGCCGGTTTTCATACATATTTATTTACCTAACTATGCTTTTGCTTGAGAGTGGAGGGTGTGACCCTGGGTACCGGTTATCTTGGGATGAAGAGGGTATTTAACCCTCCCGCTGTCCTATGGGTCAAAATGACCCGGTGCACTCTACTAGCGGGCGCCAACCACAACATGGACATATGCCATTCCACGGTTGGCTCCCTCTGCTGGTAGTCTGCTGAAATGCCTTAGGACAGCGGGAGGGTTAACTGTGCATATACTGCAACACTAATCATAATGTTAAGAACATCTAATCTGAAGTTTTATGTAGTGCAGTCATCAATCAACTGTTAATTCTATTTTTATGCCTGAGAATTAGTTGATTTCATTTGGCAACGTTTTTGGGCTAGTTTTCCTAAATTCTTAATACACCTGAGAAGTGAAAGTGAAATGTCCTTACTTGGCCAGTCTCAAAAATATATCAGATGCTATACATTTACATTTAGTAGGCACGTTATGGACTTTCATCTTAAATACCAATTCCTGTAACATACCAGGTTTTCCCCCACACTCGATAACAGTTTTGCAAGTCAATTAATCACAACAGCTAGGAATCCTATGGGCTGCAGTTTCATCAAATGTACTGTATTTAATGTGGAATGCACCCACATTAAACACCAAAATATATCGATTGTACAAATGATAAAAATAAAGCACATATATATAGTTGCATAAGGATTATTATATGTTTTTATAATTTACATGAACATGTAAAAAAAATTTTCAAAGCCAATTATATACAGTACATAGGTTTGAGACATATATTTAGCAGAAAATGAACATGTTAAAAAGCACTTTTCAAATGTTTATTCTTTGTGCCTGCAGTAAGCATTCTATAAACGTTTGAAAGAACATGTTTGTGAATATTTGCTCATATATTGTAAAAGCATTTGGTTACGTTTATTAAAACATTCACAACATTGAATGAACAGATCAAAAGAATAAACAAGAGGAGCTACAGTATATTTATTGTATAAGTCTCAAACATTTCATCACATGTTGAGGGTGGTTTCAGATCAGTCCCGGCCATTGGCCAACGCTTCTGCAACACTTTTTGAAAAAAGGAAAAAAGTAGCGTAAATTCTCTCTCCTGACACGAGACGAGACCTCCTTAACCATCCACGCAGCCCAGTGAAAGGTCATTCTGATGAATACGCGCATATCTGACAGACATGAAGTGCAAGAGGGAATCCCTGGGAAGATTAACTGTCATGATCACCTTTTCACTCGGTAGCATTACAGGAAAATAAGCCACCCTGGTGGATTCACCAGAAGATGACGGATTATGAGACGACACTAAAATGGTCTGGGAGACCTTTAACAATGAATGTTAATCAAAGGTGAAAGTAATTTTTCTTTTATCCTCTGTTCCTGATCAGTCCTACATAGGACACTAAGACACTGATTGATAAGAATGCCTGCACAGGAGTTTTTTGCAAAGAAGCGATTGGGAGAGGACAATGCTCTACAATAACTCAACAATAACATCATCACCAGGGTGTATATGACCTTTCTTTTGTTCCCACCCCCATGCTGGATTCCACTAACCTGGGACTGCATGGTCCGCAAACAAACACGTGACAATTTCGTGACTAAATTGCTCTGAAGAGTTGTCACGGAGATGGAGGCGAATAATGAGTGTGCAGGGGTGGCCTCAATTCATAACTCTATTCTCAATCTCAGACGTTAGTGCCCCCCTCCCCCTGCCTTCCCCTCCAATTTGAGCTGATTGTCCTCCCACAGTTGTGTACCGTGTTCACAAAGTGACAGGGTCAAGATGAAAATGTATCTAATCTTGATGGATGAACATGGTGACCTTGAAAACTTGAAGACCTTGAATGAGCGGTTGTTACTGTTTTTCCATCTTACAACCCCAGGGAGACATTAAATAGGTCTCTCTATTCGGATAATGAAAAACACCAAATAGATTTCTTGTTGGATTGAAAAAAATAAAGAAATAAACTCCAGATTTGGCCTTACATACAATAACAACATCATTTGTCTTTTAGTCCTTGTGAATGAACTCTAGTCGCAGTGAACTGACATCAGAATTATGAATAAACTGCTTGTTGTTTGTTTACCTGCCTTACCCCAAAACATAAAAATGTAAATGTGTATCACTGTAGGTTTACAATGAATATTAAGTCCCAGTTGTCATGTTATGAACTTCACAGAAACTGTTGTGTTAAATACAAATATTTTCAGCATTGCTAGCAAGCACACGAGAACAATATGTTGTAGGTTCTTGGTGGTGCAAAATGCTGCCATTCAGGGATTATGGATTGGGCCTTTAATAAGAAATCAATCAGTCATTAATATATATATATTTGTGATAACTCATGATGATGACAACCTAATGGACATTTCAGTGTTAGATCTTTCAATTGAAAACGGTCAGCCTGGAGAACCACCAAACAATCAGTATCCAGGTGCATACATCGGTTGGTGCTGACAACAAGTGTCTGTGTTGAGAAAGTCATACCCACGTGGGTCGTGTTCTGATTGGTTGAAGCTGGTCTAATTATCTGCTAGAGCACCTGTGTGGATGAATGTATGCTAATTATCTGATTGATACAGTACAGGTACAATATTGGTCTGGATGACTGACATTATATTGTCGTATATTGTTCATTCTCACTCACAGTGAAACCTGTTTATTAAACAGGTATAGCGTTATGGTGTCCTGTGAGAATGATGTGAAATTTTTAAATTGAACTGTTGGCGACCTAGTACTATACACAAGTAATCTTTTGACACGACTGCTGTGAGAATAGCAACTACGAAATTACCAGGTCATCGCCGCTCAGTGTCTATTTATAGGCCAACAATTGGCAATGTGTTTTAAATGCTTTTTATGTAGACACAAAATAGTTTTATAACAAGCACAATACTGGTGTAATTGAAAGATTTGCTTAAATGAAAAAATATTTTGAATGCGTACAATATGTGTAACGCTAGATAATAATATTTACTGTTTTAGTAGGAGTTTGGTTTAGATGGCTGGTTCTACGCAGGCGGATGTTTTCTTCTGTTTGCACGTAAACGCTTTTGTCATGCGGAAGTTGATCCGAAGTTGATTGGGAAAAACCAGAAGCTTCCCTTTAATACAGCTGGGTGGGAATACACAACACCCATTACTTTATCAATATGTAAGACTAGTGTTACCAAAAAAAAGGTTATCTAACCCATTTTGTTTATACCCGATACATTAATGTGCATCACATTTCAGATGTGAAATGGGCTTATGTAAAGCAAAATAAACTGTAGAGGTGTTGCTTGTAGTATCAATATGGGTTTAACCAGGCTAAGATTTAAAGCATAATTTGTAAATGCTGAATTTGGTTTTATATTGTTATTGTAAAACATTTTAGCCATTCATTCATTTTCCCTTAGTCAAGTACAAAATTCATTTTCCCACAGAGAAGTTGTAAATATGATGCTAACACTACAGACACTACAGCTACACTACAGCTACACTACAGCTAACACATGATGCTAACAGTGTTATTTATTTACAGCTGTGATATTTGTTGCCAGTGCAACCTATACTTGCTGAGTGGCACTACATTTACTAACTTACTAGCATTATGATTTACAGTAGACATTTCACATTTTCTGAATGCACCTTGGTTTATTTAATTGTTTCCTGGCAGGAAGGTGGGAGTCAGGCAGTGGTTGACATTACCAAGGTGAGAAAAGTGAGATTCTGAGAGCACACTCAATTTACAACACTCATCCTCTCTCTCTGTGTGTCTCCCTGTGTATTTGTCTGTGTCCCTCTGTCTCCCTGACACTGTGTCCTTGAAATGTCACTTCCAACAGTTTTGATTGATTCCCATGTTTACAGAGTGGCATGACCGAGGTGAACGAAGTGTCTGACCTTGGTTTGGTGAACCAAGCAAGACTGTCGACAACAGACAGAATAGAGAGCTGTAGCAGCTCCTTCATTGGCTCGTAAACAAATTCCCACCTGAAGATTAGACCTGCACAAGAGACGTATCATAACCTAGTATTTTGTTGGTTATCGCTTATCATCCTCAAACTGACAGCTTTGGACTCAAACGACTCAGCAGCACTTAGTCAAAGGAAAACATGCGGCCGGCTAAATCAACCTGATTGCCTTTTATAGCGGCACGTGCTTAGAATTTAAGTGCCGAGCGTCAAGGAAAAGGGAAACATTTTGCTGGCAATGAACCTTGAGCCTTTTACTGGCATGATAGCACTGTATAAAACAGGTGAGATCTAGATTGTTCTACTGAGGTTTTCTTTCATCAAGTGTTAATTTGCACTCTACTGTACATGCCAAAGGAAATTGCTTAGTAGCAACACAGGCTCCTCGTGCATGTACCTTTGGTCTGTGTCTGTGTGTGTGTGTGCGTTTGTGTGTGTTTGAATAACCACACAAAAATGTTTGCAAATTAAGGCATGAATCAAGTACTATAGGCAGCATGGGGGCAGGGTTGTTTGCTTGCTTGGCACACAATATCGTGTGTGTAAGGCCTGATAATAACGTAGTGACCCAGACATACAGTACCTGCACCTTGTGGAACCAGCTGTGTAGAAACTGTCACAAGGTTCCTGCTGAGGGTCACACAGTGGTCTAAACTTTAAGGTAAGGTCATAGACTGCTGAAAGGACAGGAGATTGACGCACCATTTACCATGCGTCCATCCTGTACATGCACCCTCAGGTCAGGTGACACACCAGTCACTTCAGCTCAAAAGTCAAATGCAAATGTGCCCATTGAAGGTCAGGGCTGCAGCTATCCTCATTGTCTTCCCTGGCCCTAAAATGGTATAGCTGTCAGCTGTGTTTTGGAAGGACATCACAAATGGTGTGGGTGTCATACTGTAGCCTCCATTCATGCATAGTCTCAAGACTGCTGAGGAGAATTTCCTCATTCTTTTCCTTTGCTGGTGAAAATAAATACTTAATAGATAGGTTGGAACGTAGCCTACCTTCGCCCTACAATTGCTTTCATCTTTATTTCCATTGAGATTATAGTCTGGAAACTGTTTGATCTAGACCAATGAGCGATCAGTGGGGGTGGTCTAATGCAATCAAGTTCGTCTTTAAACGCATGTTCACACATTAAGGCGGTGATAGAGCTTGATGAAGTGATACGAACAGAACAATGCCAATGCCACCGGCTGCCCAATAGCTTCCAAATTAACCATGGAGTTTGCCCATTGGGATGCAAAGACTGCAAACAATCCCCAATAGAGCGTGTCACAAAGTGAATTTGGATATGGTTATACCAGGGTAGTTTAAACCATGCTAGCTGAGAAAAACAAAGGGTGATATCGCATTTGCTACCAACTAATATGCAGTTCATGTTTATATATAAAAGTTCTTATTAAAATGTTTGTAGCATACAGTATTATTAACTGACATGAAAGCAAGGAATCCTTGTTAATTTGATGTTTTCATGTATGTGTGTGGATGTATTAAGATCCTATAGTTGAAGAACACTATAACAAATGAAAAGCACCACTACAAGGGAAACAGTGAATTGATGTGTTTCAATTTGTCTGGAAGAAAATACAGTGAATTGCCGCTGCCTTAATACCTTTGATAGTTGAAGATTGTGATAGGCAATTTGAAAAGACTCATTATTTTGATGTAAACCATATAAAGAACCTCTTGTTCTCCATTTCTGATTTAATGAAGCAAGAGAACTGAAGGAAGATGAAATCTCTTTCTTCCCAGGTGCTTTGATGAGTTCAAGCAAGGTGACCGCAAGGAGCACAATACAAAATTCCAGCTATAATTGCTTTGTGTTTATTTATATAACCACCTTCGCTTTATACTTTAATAAAAATTTCAGGGAGAGCTGCATTTTGGCCGCAGAAAATGGCACGTGTTGAGACATTGAAAATGTATGTTTTGAGAGTGAGTGAGTGAGAGAGAAAATGGCACAAAATATTGGCACAGATACAACCAGGGCACCAGCAGATGGCTTCTGCCTAGCCTTACATGTCAGGGCTTAGCTATTTTACTCTATTTACACTGTAACCACCAGGTGTCTGTGCTCTGATAAGGTGAAGCTCTGATGGTCCCTTGTTATTAGTCTCTATACTTTCAAGCATTTCATCACATCATAATAAAGTGCTAGTGGTTTTGTAGTTTCTAAATTCAGACCTCTCCCCTGCACAGGCTTTCTGAAAGGTCAAACTGAAACTAATTATTTGCCTTCTGCCGAGGGTTCTGCTGCTGTGTTAACTCCTTAGCTGTAGATAGCCACCTGTTAGTAGCGCTTGTGTCAGAGGGTGAAATTACAGGCACTACAGTAGTCAGATAATTCCTAACATTACACCATCGTCTGGAAGGGGGTTAACCCCCCCACCAGTCCCTCACCCCCTTGACAGATTTTATAAGAAGAGTTATTTCTAAAACTGAACTCCTGATAATACCCTGCTCATTACACCCTGCTCATGTAACTCCACGGAAGACTTTTTCCTCATAGTTTCCCTCCATAGTCTCAATAGATCCAATGTGACGAGTTTATATACTGATTGTTCAATCAATGTCTTATTTCCGCCTTGCTTTTCTGAGGCTAAGGCTTTGCCATTAAAAGTCATTCAGGGAGCAATTTAGCGGAATTGTGCCGAGGTGGCAGTATGAAATTTTGCAGCTGACTAAATTCTTCCATTGTGGTAGATGGCAACCATGGTGTTACAGTATGTAGTTTTCAGACAGTAGATTGATTTTCTTTTTATTCTTTATCCACGGAGCAAGAGTCTTTCTGACTGCCTGTAAGTGCACCACAAAGTATCTACAAAAGAATTTAATGAATGCTGGTGTTTCACCGATGTAGCCTACTTGAACCAGGTCTAATAATAATTAAAAAAAAATGACAAGGAAAGATATTGCAAGGTCATATATGCAAAAAAAAAAAAAGTAAAGACGATCTCAGTGGTCAAGTTAAAATGATTGTTGAACTCAATTTAATGCACTGCGCTATTTTGCTTCTTTTCCCAGCATGTACTGACATGACACTTCACACTACAGATATGGCTCCCATTGATTGCTTTGTGAGTCTTAGTGTTTATCCATCCACAGAAGCAAAGTGCAAGGCTTACTCTCTGGCCAACATTGGTACTAGAGCCATATGCTGATCTTATTCTTTTCACGTCAGATAAAGATCACAAAGGATTTATGTGACCCACCTGGAGCCAAAGGAAGCTTATTTTATTTGTATGGCGTCATCACTCATGACTAATGCGGAGTGGTCTCGCGAGAATCAGTATCGGAAGACGTATTCTTGCTACTGAAGGTGAGTGGTTTTTATTGAAATGAATGGTGGCCATTTGATGTGCCTTATTCAGTTCTTTTAATACATCCATGGTCTACACCCATCTCTCCGGGCCTCACCATCTGTTTCCTATGTAGCTTTTCCCACACCTCAGCCTTAGAGGAAAGACAGACACCTGCTCCTGTGTCCTGTTGTGCTGTGAAATGTCAAATTAAAAGTTCTTCTGTTTTTGTTTGAAACAGAAACACAAACAATCTGTCAATACTGAACTTTATGAATACATGCCTATTTTGGTACTATTTATACATGATTGAGATAATACAATTGGTTTCAGCCTTTACCCATTCAGGAAAGCCTTTCCATTTGCAGCTCCAAGCTGTTTAATCTTGAGTCTGGGTGTTGCGTTCCCTGAATGATTGCATTAGCATCGAACACCATCAACACTGGTTGGTCCACAAAACAAAATAGGCATAATGATGTAAATGCCCCCATTGGCCTTAGCAGTCTATTCAAATAACTTAGCAGTATAACCTAAAACTGGGAAATGATGAGAGAGTCATATACTGTGTAACTTCAAAGTAAATAAAATGAAACAAACCATGGCTCTAGGGGCCTGCCCATTCCTAGAGTATGTACACTTTAGGTTCAGAGGAAAGTTCCACTTCGATGATGCAGTGCTGACGTCTGCATTAGCACATGCTGAGAGATGAAGACTGAAAAGAGTTGTAAATCAGTGAAAGTCGTTAATTGCAATGCAAGCTGACACTGGGGAGCCATTTAACAATGGTGTAATGCTTCACCAACGATTAGAAATAACCATTAATGCAGACTAATACCAGTATCTCTAGTCTGTTTGAGTCCATTAGATGCCAAATGATCTCAGCATATCCATTTGCTACTGTCTCCCAGTGAGCTGAAAAGAGCTGCACACAATCTGATTATCCTTTGCCCTTTTTTCCTTTAAAATCTGTCAAAACACTACTAATGTATAGTTTTATTGTTGAGTAATGTTTGAAGTTTGAGTTCTACTAATGAATCATTGTTCTACTATATATGTACAGTAGTCTCGCAGACTTTACATGCATGAGACATGGTCTCAACTGCATCAAGATACGCCTACTTGACAGGAGATGTATTTTGATTGACATGCACAATGACTAACTACATAACTGAATGACCAAGTCAGATGTTTAACTTGAGGAATCAATTGGGAAACTAAACAACACGAGTCTGGCTCTTTGTTGGTCTTGTAAATCTGTTAAATAGGCTACAGTTAGGCTCACTGCATAACAAATGGAATGACTGAAATTAGTAAATAAAGCACTGCACTAGAGTCATGCTGTACAAACTTGTGAGTGACAATGCTAACCGCCAACAAAAATCTACTACCCAACTTCCTGATAGTGTTGTCGAGCTTACAGAGGACACAGTCTTAGACGTTTCACACAAGTTGGACGAAAGAGGCTGAGACTACTGTCCATGTAATAAAATGGCTATCATAGCTTTAATCCAGTTTACAGAACACAGAATTTAACATTCAAACTGGTAATGGTCAGGATGAGGAGTCAGCTTTGGTTTGATCTCCGACATGCCTATCCTAGAATTTTTTACAGCCAGATGCCTAGTTTCTATCAGTCGGGATGAAGAGAAGCCACACCAGTAAAGATGCCTTCAAAGTTTGTCTTCCGTCCATCATGTTATTACGCACTTGAAGATAATATCCGGACAGGTTGCTAGTTCTATTTCAGGAAATAATATCTAATATTGGCTAAAATTGTTTCCTGCCCAGACTGAAAATAAAAGGAAATTGGTTTCCCAATGTAGGTGAATTTTGCACTAGAGTGCATTATTGGTTTCTAGTATACTAGCATGTTAACACTACATATTGTCATATTATGATATATTGTACACGTCTCACTGGTAGTCTTGTAATAAACATTTATAAGGTAATATAATTTATTAAAATAGTAATATACTATAATATATTACCTTAGAAATGTTTATTACAATACCAAAAATTACATTATGTTCTTGAAGTTACTGGCAACCATTCTTGATTAAGACTTAAGACTTAACAATTCTGTTTTATATGAAATGTATGATATGCACAACATGCTTACAGTTTATGATTGTGATATCAATTGTTGTTATTTATAGCATTACAAACAGAGCATATTATATTATTATATTATTGTTACTTAGCTGATCTCTCTTCTAATATCTTGCCAAGACTTTGAGCGTTAAGCTTACAGTACACCTCAGACCAGCTGTCCATTGTGATAAACTCTCAGATGAATGAAGAAAAGTGTGTTTGATAGGACTGATGAGAATGTAGACACAGGGAAGCAAAGCACAGGAAACACAAACTGTGCTATGCAAGTCGCTAGATAGTCATCTATAAATAGATAAGAACAAGCGACTTCATATTCATGAGCTGCATGTTGTACTGCCCTGGAAAAGGGCTTTTCTGGTGTAATCTCCTCTGGTGAGATGTATATTCCACCAGTACACAAAACAAGGAGGAAATACGAGCCGACGCCTGCATGCTTCATCCGCAAAACATCCATCTTGTTATCCTACTTTCCCAAAAGTTGAGGGCTCACCAGTCAGTCAAGTTGGCGGCATAGCAGAGAGTATTTACAGTTCATTAATGAGGCAGCTGGGGAAGGGAGTGCAGAGGTTGAGGGCTCACGGGACACATGGGGGACGCTCGGAGGAGAACCGTGGAATGACAGAATAACAAAGTGCAGATCTGAGAGAGGACATGTTCAGGAGGAGGAGCGCTTGGCAGAGCAAAAGGAAAAAAATCGGAGAGGCTAAATCACCAAGCTCAACATTCACAGCAGTGTCTTCATTATGTGTGTGTCTTCATGGAGACAGCTGCTTGCAGTCCTCCGGCTGCAGACAGGCTTTACAGTATTGACCCTAGATAATTAGCCCCTGCCAAGCTCCCATACAACTGCACTCTATATCCAGATATTCCCCTGGGTTTTCATGTCATGTCTTCAAAAGCTTTCAAAACACATTCACTAAAGATCACATGCACACGGCAGAGATGCTTTTATTTACAGTATACAGTATGGTATCCATGGAGTGAGTGAATTTGCTGATTGACTGTGGCTAAGTGCACTGAGGCTGCCCAACTAGTAAACAAATCATAAATTACTTATTTTTAAAACATACTATAACATAACGCATACAAATACTTTAAACATCACTGGAAAAGTGATGAGCATGTGTCTCTCAGAAAACTAGACGCAAACTTATTAAACAATAAAAAGGTTCTCAACATTTTGGAGACATCCTCCCTTCGACACCCTCGGAATCATCCTGACACCCACACTCAGATGTGATAAACAATGCAATTCCTCCACCACCCCCCTGCCCCCCCAACCCAGTAGGACTGGGCCCACCAAGCCGAAGCTCAGCCTGTCAGAACCAATGTAGGCGCCCATCGATTCAAATGTCCCTCTTTACTCGGTCGAGCCACCGGGGGTGGTGGGGGGATTAGGAGCGTGGGTTGTGGTCATCCGAGGAATGGCTCAAGACACACCATCAGTTATTCGGAAGCAATTTGATTTAGGGACTGACAAGCAGGGCGTATTGAATTGGAAGGAGGGTAATAACAGATTAATAATCATAATTGACACGTGGCCAAGTTGCCTGCAGTGGTGCCAGACCCTCCTTATGGTTGATGGATGCCATTCATCAAATACATAATCAGGGGAGCCTTGGCTGGCTGGGGCAGTCTGGCGACAGAACCTCCTGTTCAGCCATGGTTGGTGGGGAAGGGGGGGTCAGGAGCCCCATCACACATGCATACAGCAGGCCTGTAGCCAACTCTCAGCAGGGAGCCACTGGGTACTGCAGGGAGCCTCTGCCACACACACACACATTATCACAGAGGTGCTCTTGTTTTTTGAAGTTGTAATGTAAACTCATATTTGTGCAGTAAGTAAGTAAGTGGTAACAACATTTACTTCAGTCACAATTTGGGCAAAGTGTCAGTAGTAGGAGTGGTGAAAACGTTAACTGAGGCGACAGAGAATATCAGCAGGTTAGGCGTGGAGGTGAATTGAATGATGCTTTAAATGAGAGCCGGCATTACACTAGCTGGAGCTGATGGAGATGAAAATGTATTGATCTGTGTGCCTGTTGACCAGATTAAATCTAAAGGTTGCGCATTGGAATTATTACCAGCGTCTGTATTTATTTCACATGAGCAGAAAATCAATAACCATTTCAGGGAGGCACTGTTAACATATCCTCTCTTTAAGAAGCTACAATTCTCCAGCAGAAATTTCTCCATTACTTTACTGTTGGCTCTATTAGTCGAAGTGCTTTTTGTAGTAGGCAATGCATCAAAGGATAAACAAAATATTTCCCTTATAAGGTATGTTGATAAAGTCTTAAAGATTACTACAATCTGTCAAGAGCTCTGCGTCCGATGTGAAAGAGTTTTGGCCAACAGAATTTTTTGAAAGTGTGACATAAAGTATTGATTAAAGTGTGACATAAAGTATTGATTCATACAAATGTCAGCATTATTTTTCAAGATTAGAAAGTTCACAAATTGAATATGTGATGTTAGTACATCTGTTAGCGCTCGTTTTAGGCATACATTTGTCACAACATGCACCTAAAAACATGGCATGGTACATTAGGATACAATGTACAAAGCGTATCCTACAGAATTACACCCTTGTTTGATGATACATCATAGACAGTATTATGATCGCTAAACTTTAGTTTTCTTTTTCTGAGCATTGGCATTTCCATTATTCCATAGCTTTCCAGTGCCACAAGTTATGGTTAAAAGGGCATTGCCATTGATGCAGTCAGCTGCAAGTTTGGTTCATCCGACATACTGTAACATGAAAATACTTTTCTGCAGCCTGGCCAAGTCTCTGTTTATGCTGCTCTTGCTAACGTATGTATATCTGCCCCAGAGTGCTGCTGTGTTTCAATGGCACTTGGAAAAGTAGTCTACCAATGTGTTGTCTCACCCTTGTCACTAGCTCTTTGTGGCAGATAGAAGGCGCTAAACCTAATTCTACAGCTTACACAGACATATGATGTGCACTGCT
>JAODUG010092291.1:5000-11883 GCA_027564795.1 Aphredoderus sayanus | reverse complement strand
TTCTCTAACCTAACCCTAGACCTCTTCTCTAACCTAACCCTAACCCTAGACCTCTTCTCTAACCTGTGTGTGTGTGTATTAAATGGGGTGGTGTGTTTACAGTGTGTGTGTGTGTGTGTGTGTGTGTGTGTGTGTTTACATTGAGATCAAGAGAATGCTTGGCAGGACCTCAGGCTTGCAAGCTCCAGGAACCCACATGGACAAACACACACACACACACACAGACACACACACACACACACACGCACACACATATGTCTGGAGGTGCCCATCATGGGTTCCTGTGTGGGAAAGATGTGTTCTGGCCTGAAGACACATCCCAACAAGTCCCACCTGTTCTCATGCCCCACCTGTTCCCATGTCCCACCTGGTCTCAAGTCTCACCTGGTCTCATGCCCCACCTGTTCTCATGTCTCACCTGGTCTCATGTCTCACCTGGTCTCATGTCCCACCTGGTCTCAAGTCTCACCTGGTCTCATGCCCCACCTGTTCTCATGTCTCACCTGGTCTCATGTCCCACCTGGTCTCAAGTCTTACCTGGTCTCATGCCCCACCTGTTCTCATGTCTCACCTGGTCTCATGTCTCACCTGGTCTCATGCCCCACCTGTTCTCATGTCCCACCTGGTCTCATGTCTCACCTGGTCTCATGTCCCACCTGGTCTCATGTCTCACCTGGTCTCATGTCTCACCTGGTCTCAAGTCCCACCTGGTCTCATGCCCCACCTGTTCTCATGTCTCACCTGGTCTCATGTCCCACCTGGTCTCAAGTCTCACCTGGTCTCAAGTCTCACCTGGTCTCATGTCTCACCTGGTCTCATGTCTCACCTGGTCTCAAGTCCCACCTGGTCTCATGTCCTACCTGGTTCAGTGCAGTTCCTGGTCTCAAGCTCTGACAGCAGGTCAGATGTGTTTCCATCATAGAGTTCCTGCAGAAGGTGACGCCTGCTCCACTCTCCCTCCTGAACAGAGCTGGAAGCACCATGTCCTGGGGAGAGAGAGAGAGAGAGAGAGAGAGAGAGAGAGAGAGAGAGAGAGAGAGAGAGAGAGAAATAGAGAGAGCAAGACAGAGAGGGAGAGAGAGAGAGAGAGAGAGAGAAAGAGAGAGAGAGAGAAGGAATTAAAAGAACAGTCAATACTTCCATTTGTAATGACAATTGTTTGCAAAGCTAGACATGACAAAAGGTAAGAGAGAGGAATCCACCCTTCCAGGACAGATAGGATGCAATAGGTGTTGATATGGGCAACAAGAATAAACAATCATACATTGAACAAAATGAAATGTATCACATTGTGCAGTAAATAAGAACTAACCCATAGTATACATTAATACAGCTAGGAAATTAGAAGTGGTCCATCAAATGTAATATTGACAGATGCCACAAGAGGATGTGTCCTGGTCCTAGTCACAGCCAGGTCAGCTCCCCAGCCACTGGGTCTGCATATAGAGCTCTCCTGTCCTCTCTGCTCCCCCTAACTCCTCTCTCCTCTCCTCTCTGCTCCCCCTAACTCCTCTCTCCTGTCCTCTCTGCTCCCCCTAACTCCTCCCCTCCTCTCCCCTCTCCTCCACCTGTGACGTGCTGCCGGGCGAAGGGAACGCTCCAGAGCTGTCATCCAAGCCCCTGCACCCCCCACCCTCCCCCCGCCAATAAAGCAGGGCTTCGACCCCAAGCCCTGCTGCGTTGGGGGGGTTCTATAAATAGCTTCAGCTCAGATAGCTATATTTATTGGGAATGGCGTCATATGAAATGTTTGTGCCGCATATATACTGTATATATACGGTAAATAGGTATACAGTATACAGAATATGTACAAAAGTACAGTATAGTATACACTACAGTAGAGTAGTATACGCTATATGTCAAAACTAGATCAATTCAGTGCATTTAAGTTCAATTAGGAGATTCAGGTTCAAACTCATATAGTCCTTGCCATCTTGCTAATGCTATAATAACAATTAAACTAAAGTGAATATACCGTAAGCCTACCATGCTGTATTGGAGTGGTGCATTTTAAGATCAACATGCTAATTACACCACCTGATAATGTGCTTCCTGTGGTATGTTATGCATCACTGTGGAGCAGTAGGTGTGTGTTTGAGTGTGTGTACAATATCTCTTTATTTCATTCTGCACATTAGAGACAGCATTTGCTGTTCACTCTGGGAGTGATGAATAGAGATCCTTAAATGTCAGTGCACACAAACTAGCCTACTTAACGACAAGGGGTTAAAATAGAAACAATTATAGTTTGTTAGCCAAAAACAAGCATAGCCAACAACACGGGGCAGGAGAGCAAACTTGTTATTGTTTAGTGGTCTGGGTGTTTGGTGGTCTAGTGGTCTGGGTGTAGGATGGTATAGTGGTCTGGGTGTAGGATGGTATAGTGGTCTGGGTGTAGGATTGTCTAGTGGTCTGGGTGTAGGATGGTCTAGTGGTCTGGGTGTAGGGTGATGTAGTGGTCTGGGTGCTTGACTCCCAGCTGGAAGGTTCGAGAGTTGGACTACCTGCAAGCATCCTTGGGCAAGATATCTAACTCCAATTGCTACCGGTGGTTTGTGAATGTCCAACTACTGACAAATGTACTACATGTAAGTCGCTTTGGATAAAAGCGTCTGGTAAATGTAAACATTGGATTCAATGTGTTTTGATTGTTTTAATGAATCGATTCTGCCTTAATTATAATAATATTACAATAATATTATAAAACAAGCTATAAGTCAGACTGCTAACACAATAGTATAATCCAAGATACAAGTCAGACTGCTAATACAATAGTACAATCCAAGCTACAAGTTTGACTACTAACACAATAGTATAATTCAAGATACAAGTCAGACTGCGAACACTTCCATAGTTGCAAAACCACATTCCCCTGATTAGTGACTGTAGTGAGATAATATGTCCACAATAACCATTTTATCTGATGGGAACCTCATTGTTGCCTTGTGTTTGGAGTTCCCCTTGTGGTAGACACCAGCATTACAACACACACGAGATCTGTTTACCCTAAAACTCTCCTGAAACCATACAACCTCAAGTTTGATGAGTACATTTTGTTTAAATAACAACAGCTATTTCACATTGCATGTGATTGTACAGAATCAGGCTTCTGTGCCTGTGCCAACAAGAGGTAATAGAACATCTTTGCACTATCAGGCATCCAAAAGGTTGCATAATCTTCCCCGAGCAGCATAACTACACAAAGGCAAACATATGCCATTATTATAACAACATCTGTGAACCTGGGGTTTCTCCAGCCATCTGCATACATCTACAGACACAACTCTGTTATATCAGAATCAAGTGTATCTGTTAAAAATGAACACACAATGCTTCTGTGTGGTCTTTCTATAAAGCGATACAACCTTACAGCCATTATCATGTTAGAGGAATGTTACAGTATGCTGTATAGCGCACGCGTGTGTATGTGTGTTGTGCTGGTCTTTATCTGCATGTGTGTATCTCAAATGACTTAAGTGGTCACAGACACACATGCACACGCACGCACACACACACACGCACACGCACACTGTGGAAACAAAGTGCATTGTTTTAGTTGGCTAACGAGCTGCATCGCTGCTGTCATGGTGTAGTTACTATGGCGATATGACGTCACAGGAGAGACAAGGGGGTTATTCCAAGGAAACGGTACAGCACACACACACACACACACACACACATGCACGCACATACACACACACACACACACACACAGACACAGACACGGATGCACGCACATACACACACACACACACACACACACAGACACGGATGCACGCACATACACACACACACACACACACAGACACGGTGCTTGTTGGGTAACTGTGCTTCTACTGTATGGTTCTTTGATGACTGCACTAAAAACAGTGGATGCATCCCAAAACAACAAAACATTTAATTTCACCTTTTTCACCTTCCTTTGTCCACATGTGTAAACCAAGCCTGGAAGTCCCCAATCACACTGCCCAGCAAAAACAACAACTAATCTAATTAAATGTCACCAGAGGAGCCAACATAATGTCAAGTGTACTTGTTTACTTGTGTGTGTGCGTGTGTGTTGTGTATGTGTGTGTGTGTACTTGTGTGTGTGCGTGTGCGTTGTGTATGTCTGTGTGTGCGCGTGTGTGTTGTGTATGTGTGTATGTGTGTGTGTGTGTGTGTTTGTATCTCCTGGTACACAACTTTCATAAAGCTTACACCACTGTCCAACACGATTTCACACACACACACACACACACACACACACACAGATGCAGATGGGAAGAGCAAACCGTCACTACATCACTACAAACGTTAAGATGACACCATGGTTACATAACCTTGTTAAAACACCATCTCCCATGGTGCATTAGGGAACTTGCACTCAAATGACCCCCATTCTCAACATGGTTACAGGTAGAAACATTAAGATGATGGTTGTGTGTGTGTGTGTGTGTGTGTGTGTGTGTCCTATTTTAGAGTAGAGTAAAACTTTATAAACTAGTCTCACTGTCCCTCTCAAGGCTGATTTTCCTTCCTAAACCATCAATGTTAGGGGGGCCTTTAACAAAGAATGATAGTTCAAATAAGTTATCAAAGGGAGAAGACTCCAAATAACATGTGGCTTTAAAATATTGCTTTATGATTTTGGTCCTGCTACAGTTAGCTATAGCTACTTTTTAACCAGCCTGTGATTAATACTCTTTACTGTCTAAGATTTTAAAAATGCCACTTAACCCTCCTGTTGTCTTCCGGGTCAAAGTGACACAACGCACTACCTCCTTGTGGCAGATAGAGGGCGCCACAGACATATAATGTGCACTGCTGGCACAGTAAGGTGAACCCCGAGGACAACAGGAGGGTTAAAAGGCACAAATAAACAAACAAATACACAAAGAAAGAAAGAAAGAAATACATAAATACACTAAAGAGAAAGACACAAATCAGACACAATCAGAAGGCGCCTGATAATGTGTTTGAATGTCTAGATTGTGTGGTTCTTTTTATTGACCAGGTTTGAGAGCAACAGAAGGGTTAAGATCTACTTTTCACACTTTCCAACTGACACACTAACTGTACAGACCATTTGCAGTTTGACAACACTGAAATATATTGCCAAATATTTAGTCATAGCATTTAATAGCATGTATTTCAAAGGAGAGTTCTACACAGGATGTAAAGTGAAATCGCAGATCAAAAACCAGGATGATTTTAAGCAGACAATGAAAATCATCCAAAATCCCCCAGACATTTCAGACATGGCCCCCATCAGCTTGTTTGTCCTCTCATCACAAATATATTCTCTAATCTGCTATAATGTAATGAGCTTCTCGTTTGGAGCTTTCTCTCATGGACTCACTCACACACACACACACAGACACGCACACACACACACATGCAAGATACGCGTGGATGCTTCTGTTCCACTCAGCGATGTCAGAGAACATGATTAATGTAGTATGGGTAATTAACAGCCTAGTAGTTACGTAGGCTGGGCTAAGTGCAGGTGAATAGACCTTTAATTGTATTTGCATTATTCAAGGGGCCCAAATCATCAGTGGGGACCTGTTCACACAAACCCTCTGACAACACCACATCCAGACATGTTTAGGAGAAGAAGGCAGTCATCACCGAGGAGACCACAGAGACTACAGGTTGTCTGGACCCACATCTTCAGAATCCCCCTGGGTACCTCAGGAACTGACCTCTATACCTTGTGACACACACATTGGGTGAAGCCCTTGATAAAGAATCTTTCTCTCTTCCAAAACGTAGATAGAGCTTTTTCCTGCTCGGTGTTAGGATCAACCCTTAGTAGGTTTGAGGATAGAATGGTCTGTTGATGTATAATAATGCATGTAATGCAATGTATGTTGTCAAATGTATACGTTAGCCTGATGACATGTCATTATTCAAACAGAATGCTGTTGTATGATGTATTAAGCTGTTGGCTGATCTTAGTGTAAGACCATACTGATGTATTGTATGAGCTTATAAATGCTGAATACATCTAAAAAACATGGGCACCCCTCCGAGCACCATCCTATGACCTGTCCATGTGAACAGCCCTGAGCAGCGTGCACAACCGCAGGTGCAGAAGCCAGTCAGGGAAAACGTCCTCAGAGATGATGGAACCACCTCCTGTCGCCCTCCTGTTTCAAATGCACTTTTAATGCCACCAGGTGGCGCCATCTGATTGTGTCTGATTGTGTCGTTCTCTTTAGTGTCATTGCTGTGTGTATTTATTCATTTATTAATTATTTCTTTATGTATTTGTGTTGTTTTATGTGCCTTTTAACCCTCCTGTTATCCTTGGGGTTTCAAACTCACACCTTGTTGTGCCAGCAGTGCACATCATATGTCTGTGTGAGATGTAGAATTAGGTCTGCGATTTCACTTTACATCCTGTGTAGAACTCTCCTTTGAAATACATGCTATTAAATGCTATGACTAAATATTTGGCAATATATTTCAGTGTTGTCAACCTGCAAATGGTCTGTACAGTTAGTGTGTCTGTTGGAAAGTGTGAAAAGTAGATTTGAACCCTTCTGTTGCTCTCCTGTTTCAAACACATTATCAGGCGCCTGCTGATTGTGTCTGATTTGTGTCTTTCTCTTTAGTGTATTTATGTATTTCTTTCTTTCTTTCTTTGTGTATTTGTTTGTTTATTTGTGCCTTTTAACCCTCCTGTTGTCCTCGGGTTTCAACTTACTGTGCCAGCAGTGCACATCATATGTCTGTGGCGCCCTCTATCTGCCAAAAAGAGGTAGTGTGTTGGGGCATTTTGACCCGGAGGACAGCAGGAGGGCTAAAGAGGAGAGAAGAGAGCACCTCTGGGGAGCAGCAGTTACAACGATCACTCTCTCTCTCTCTCGCCCTGTACGACATGAGCAGTCCTTCT
>JAODUG010092291.1:0-2500 GCA_027564795.1 Aphredoderus sayanus | reverse complement strand
TACTTCAACTGTCATTCTGCTGTCAAACTGATGTATAATTTACTGCAGTTCAGCTTTTTACACAGTAAGACATTTTTTGTACTATGAAACAATTTGCCAAATAGCATCACAATTCAATAGATTTACATTTTTCATTTCTATTCATAAATACAGGCTTAAATGAAAGCCTTATATTACCTTTCAAGACATCCAGTTAGGACAAATGGTTTGTTACAAAGTTTCATGTTCATGTGTGCCTCAGTGGCTTGTATTTCCTGTTTCCTGACCAACTGTATCCATCCTGTTTGTCACAAAATACCCTCCAAGCAAAGCTCTGCTGACATTTTTTTTAACAAGTTGAACCCGTGGCACTGAACTTCTGCCCATGACAAGGCAGTTAAACACTTTCCTGCACATCTAGCGGCTCATTACTAGACATTGATTCCAGTTAACACCGACGTCAGACCCTATTAATCGCACCTTCCTTCCACTTCTCTACACAAGCACACAGAGCAGCACCTGAGCACTTATCCCAGATCGTTTAGCAAGGTCTAGAGGTGAGCAGAGTTCTGTCAGCATGTATCACATCCATCCATCCTGCAGTACAGAGATTAGTCAGGCAGTTCAAAATGAAAGGAGGTGGGAACGTTAGATGGAAAAGACAAATTGGATGTTTAGTTGTAAAGGGGCAGAGGGAGAAATAGTTTTATGAAAGCTGAAGCATCAAGGTCATACAAGAGATGTCTGGCTGCAGCAGAGAGGGTAAAGTAATAGGCGGCCGTTTTTACTAACCATCAGGAAATATGTGGATAAAAGGTAACAGGCAAAAGGGTGAGGGATAGAAAGTGAAGAATATTTTGGGATATTTTAAATGGTTGCTTAGAAATAAGTATGTCACAGCTGTTGGCTCATCCAGTGAATTATTCCAAAATGTAAGGCCTGTGTAGTTCAATCTTAGCCCACTGGATTTGGAATAACCTGGTTATCTATGTTGGTTATAACAAATAACTTAGCCTACATCTGATAAAGAAAGCATCATGTCTGTATAACTATATCACAATGAAGGCTAGTCATTGCCCCTTTCAAGTACTATAGCAGACAAACTGTCTGATGAATATGGGATGGAGATGACGTACCTGTTGATGGCCGAGCTGAGCTCATCCAGGCGCCGCGTGTCAGAGCTGGAGCTGTTGTCTAGTCGGGACAGACTGTCCATCCTCTTCAGGATAACTTCCAGCATGTCGCTGATCTTCCTCAACACACCTCGAGACTCTATGCCACCCAGCACTGAGCAGGCAGGCAGGCAGGCAGGCAGGTAGGCAGATAGAGAGACAGACAGACAGACAGACAGACAGACAGACAGAAAGACAGAGAGAACAGCTAGGTTATCATGTCCTTGTGTTGATTCATAAACTAACGGAAGGAAACTGTTAAATGAATAAAAATAAGGAGAATGTTCAAAACAAGGTGTATGTGTATGTTCTCGATTATCAAATATAAATCACCTATGGTATATGGCACCTACAGGTATACATATAAAAATTTATAATGGTATAGGGTGAATAAAATGTAGAAATAACTCCACACTGACCCAATTTATTTTGGAAATGTGGTTGTACTTATACTGCTGGTGGTGATCCTGTGCCATGAAAAGTCTTTAGACATAAATATCTCATCTCTAGAGCCTAATGTCTGTGTATGGATTTAACTTTATATCCTTTGATGCCATTTGATTTACGGAAAATGTCACCAAGAGGTTGGGTTGAGATAAACCAGGAAGGCAGACTAATTACATTATGTTCAGACTCACACACTCAACCTCTCTCTCTCATCTTTGTTTCTGAGAGGTACGTCTGTGACCTCTGTGTACACAATGATAAGGAGGGGACTAACCCTGAGAGATAGACATGCAGGAAGCCATTCGTCTACAATGATAGCTGGGAGACATGCAGTGACAGTGACGATAGAAGACCAACTCTCTCACACTGCAACAAGGTCAAACTTCAGTTTTAAGTGATGAGGTGTAGATTTGGCCAATGTGAGGGTCCTTCGGATTTGTTCTAGCCACAGCAACAACACACACACACGCACACACGCACACACACACACACACGCACACACACACACAGACACGCACACATGCAAACACAGGCATCATGACAACACTCCAATGCCAACGTTCCCAGTAACAAATCATCCATTAAGGAGCCTCCCAGATCCCTGAACACACCAAAGCCACACTTAAATGTAACCACCTCTAAACCAATTTACAGTACAACCTAAGAAATATAGTATTGCCTCTCAAAGCCATTGACATTACATACTGCCACAAGGTCAAACACACAACCTGCTTCTAGCCTAATGACATCGAGTGAACTCTTTGGCCCTTAATCACATCATAGCCCACGGCTGTACAGGACATAGAAATGAATGAAACCACCTATAACCATCCATCCATCCATCCATCCTCAACCGCTTATCCGAGGTCGGGTCGCGGGGGCAGCAGCTCCAGCAAGGAACC
>JAODUG010092280.1:1823-11884 GCA_027564795.1 Aphredoderus sayanus | reverse complement strand
TATATATATGTATATATGAAAGCAATACAAAAAAATTTATGTTTATTTTTATAATTATATGTGAAGAGTTCAGATGCAAAAACCTATAAGTCCATCTCAAGTTCAAATTTAGTGTCATGTGAAGTCAAATACAATGAAATACTACTGTTACCTGTGGGACTGCGGGACACAACACACCTGTCATCTTTTGTTTTATAATTATTACAATTATAAAATGTCATTTTTGGAAAATATAACTTTTTCAGTGGCAAATAACCTTTTCATTGCAATAAAAGTAAAATTAGTGAAGCTAAATATTGAAACCTAATAAATATTGCTAATTTATAAAGTGTCTTTTTTTGCAGGAGGTAGCGGGGTTCAAACCAGCAACCTTTTATATAACCTGTCGCCCCATTCACACAAGCATTTGTTTGTGCGAGACAAATACCTTTGACGTCCTGTAGGGGTACCATTTGAAATTGCTGGCCACCTCACCCCAGTTGAGCTCTATGGAGCCCAAGAGAGAGGTGATGTTGATGACGGCTGACCTGTGGATACCCATGGTGCCCGCTCCGCCCAACTTACCCCTGGACGCTGCCCGCTTCAGCAAGGGCAGGAAGGCCTGAACAGCAAGACTGGTTACAGTATGTCTATCATGCAGTGTTTATTGCATGCATACACCATCAATCTAGCCTTGTAAGACTATCCTGCTCTCGCGAGCTTCAATTTAACTTTGCAAAGAGTATCCATGTGGAACCCCTCAATGTAAATGTGTTTGTCACCCGTTTAAAAAAAAAGCAGGCCAATCAACAACGCTCTGGCTGATTTTAAACATATTGATTGGGTGAGATAAAGGTATGGTACTCCAATCGTATGTAAGGAAGTATGAATTTAAATGTATTAGCACACACAAATGTTTTTGAATGGAGAGGTTCCAGACACAAGATCAGTATGGTGTCATGAGGCTATATACCATCAAAGTGGTCATCAAAAGGAAATGCATGACTTTTGGATCCCAAGGTTTCATTCAAGACCTGTGATTATGATTATTTCATACATGCGTTTGAAGATGAAAAGCAGCCACTTTACCTTAGTGATCATTAAAGGAGCAACAGCATTTGTGTGGAAATTGTCCATCATCTTCTCTGCAGTCACGGTGTGGAAGTCAGCATTCACATTGATGCCTGCGTTGTTGATCAAGCAGCTCAAACCATCTTCCTGAACCAGCTGATGCACTTCCTCTGCAGCCTTATCAATGCTGTCCTGACTCACAGCATCTGGAAAGACATACAGGCACAAACTGAACGATAAACTATGCACTCCTAGACAACAAGCAATTTTTTGCAAATAAACTTTATTGTCCTATGATCTCAGTCTTACCCATAGTAATTATGTGGATGTTAGTATGTTTCTCTGCAAGATTCTGAAGCTCCTAGGTACCAAAAATAAACATAATGCATGTAAATGTATTGTAATGTTTGATGTTCACTTAATATGCTACCTAGACTTGTATTGATTTCTAATCAAAGATGTTGATTATAAATCAAAACAAGTCTAAGTTAAAGCAGTAAAATACTAGCATACTGTACAAAAAGTCAGAAGCTAAAACTGCATACTTAATGGCTGTAGACTTATGAACTACAGTACTAGCCTACTTACAGTAGCCTACCTGAGATCTAGCGGGGTTCCTGGCCGTGGCTATAATTTTGCCTGGTGAAAACCCTCCACTTGCGAGGCTGTCAACCATCTTCAACCCGAGCCCCCTACTGGCTCCCGTTATCAACACAGAGTTACAGTTTCTGAAATTCGTTGCTGCGCTCATTGCTGTTTAGCGGTGCTATTCTGCAATCGGTAGATTTATTTGTAGGCTATGTAATACAATTATCACAGCCTCTTAAAAATGGGTGTCTTCTCGCGACTTCTGCGTGAGACATTGTCACAGTTGGCCAGTAGGTGTCAGGATTGCACTATAAAACAGCCTGTACTGTTCATAACAGTGTTAACCTAAGCTCTAGGCTGGAAGACTAAATGTGACTTTTCCAACTAGAATTAACAATAGCTTCTGCCATTTAATGGATGCACCATGGCATCAATAGTTATGTAACAATACCCACGAAGTAACATATATGCCAGGGCACTAGACAAATTGGCTACCATCAAAACAGGCAGTATTGATCACCTCATAGTTATTTCTTCCATTCCCCAGCCCTTTAGGATTGTCTTTCATATGATCTTCTTGAACCATTGAGGTTTTCTTCCTGGGAACAAAACCTCCCATGAGTCCTATGAGGACAAAACATGACACATGACAACATCCTCCTCGTACTATAGTATATAGTTCTTACCAACACTAAATGTTCAAAGATTTCTGTAAAACAAATTCCTTCCTGATGTATTCATGGATGCTTCTTGTTTCATCCTGCATATTGTCTGACACTCACTAATCCATGCCCTCCCTCTTTTCATTGTTCGTATGGTCTCAGGGTGCTAGGTTTTGGGTGGCATCCTCCGTGCATTGGGGAGAGTTTGTATGTTTTTATGTCAGTGGCATCGTAATATATATATATTTTCAATAATGATAAAATCCTAATTCAGACATGCTATTTCTATTGTAATCAAAGATTAGCAATAATCATAAAACATGTGTACTGTTTGTAATAAATAAAAGATCAGCACAAAAGATGTGCAATTCATTGAATGAACAATGATTGCCCTGCAAGGTATACATTGTGTTTGGCTGATGTCAGCATTACACTTAAAACGACATCTCGTGATTTTAACTTGTCTGAGCTCAAGATGGTTTTCTTTCATGGTAATACTTTTTTACAGTAAAGATCGAAAGCCAAACACCTATCACTCACAAATGTACTTTTTCATCATGTTAAAATCCCTGATATGTCATTTATTTTATTAATTATTAAATATTTTGAAAAAAGGGTTGTTGGGTTATTGAATTTTCAAGAACGTCATTTGGTGTGACATCAAATAGCCCATAGCAATGGTTTGTGTGTTAGGGGGATGTGAAGATGCACAAGAATCTAGGTTGGAACAGCCATTTTAAATCATTTATTTAATTCACAGGGGCTATATTTAAAGAAGTCATAAATAAAATACCTGGGTTCCTTTCATCAATGAATAAAACATGGACGTTATTTTCATACACTCCGCTGGTCTCTCTGTCTTCTCTGAGGCTGCCAGTCCTCAACACATTAGTTTTACAGTGATCGAGAGGTATTTTATTATGTGCTTTACAATGCTGTTATTCAGCATGCACAATATTGTGCCATTTGGTTCATGTGAATATCATACAGTACCGTTGAATTGACCTACAAGTGTTCAATTATGTGAAACCTGAACAGAAATATATTTCTGTTTAGTGGCATCAGAGATGTTTGCCATGGTATTAGGGAAAATAACAAGCAATACTGCTACTACACATCCTTATTTTTCATTACACAGTTACTGACATAGTCAGCCATTCAAATATATGTATATATCCTTAATAGAATGTTAGGACATTGCTCCCAGCAATGCATGAAGATAATAATCTGGTATATTTCTATATAAATGCCATTCAGTCAGTTCACACTGTCTACAGGCCTGTACTGTAGTCTTCTGTAAAGTAGGTACTATAATGTGTATAATGTGCAGGGAGTTCCTCAATGTAACTGTGAATTTACAGCAGTTCAGTTGAAGTACCTGCTTTGAAAAATATAAAAAGGTTTCAAATCCACTTCCAGCTGGCAGCAGTGTAAAGTGCTTGGCAAGACTATGTGTTAAATAATTACCATTCTGCATATACCTGGAAGGTCAGAAGAGAACTCCCTCCCAGAACAGATCCTTCCCAGTGCTGGGTATTAGCAAATGGCAACATGATGGCCAGCAGGAAGTTTTGCATATATCTTTATCGATCGGCTGTCTACAAATGTACAGCTGCCATTATTTTGTGTGTTTTGATTTATTGGGTTATGGAGGACACTTCAAGTGAGATGTCCTAAATGTACATTCCTCCCAAGGACACTGATTACATTTTGTTGTGCACTTGATTGCAGGAAACATACGTTTAGAGAGAGAGTAGAGGGAAGTGCCTTCCACACAAATAAATCGTGTTTTTGTAATGCTGGTTTCAACCACAAGGGCAAATCCATAAAGTGAGGAGGTGGGTAACTTTGAAATCATGCACTTTGTCAACTCAGTGCAGCAAAGACATGGGTGATGAAGGTCTACAAAACCAGCCACCCTATCTTCATGCACAACACTGACCTAGAGGAGGCACAACATTTTACATACTACTGTTTCATATTTAGACACCATCGGAGGGACAGTGGCTGTAATTAAATTCAGGGTTAACAAGGCCAGGTAGGTGTTTAACATGATCGGAAACATCTGGAGCTCAAAACACATCTCAATCAACAACGTAATTAATTCCCATCTTTAACTCCAGTGTGAAGCAGATGTTGCTGTATGGATCAGATACAGAGAACAACACACCACACAACAAACAGGCTGCACCCATTCATTAACACTGGCCTCAGGATATATTAATAAACATCTGGTGGAGAGACAAGGTGAATAATGTGGGCCTGTGGTAAAGAACAAATCAAGATCCCACTGAAATTCGAAAGAGAAGGTTGGATTGGACACCCACCACAAACATCACCCGACAAGCCCTGAAATGGAACCCAAGAGATTGCCCCAGGAACAACTAGAGAAGAGAACTGAGAAGAAATGCCTGGGAGTGGGCACCACTGGCGAGCTTTCGAAAGCACCACAAACAACCAAATGAAGTGGAGGACACTTGTCATATAGTCATTGGCCTGTGTTCCTTGGAGGAGCAAAGGCCTAAAAGAGAAGACTCATCTGTCATATCATTGCACTCCTCCTTCAACGTTTTTACTTCCTATTTGAAATGTTTTTGTAGCGTTTGTCTATTTGATGCTGGAGTTCTCTTGTCAACGCTCCCCTGTAAACCCCTGTGTCAAAGTGTCAACCAATGTGTTTTTGTTCTCCACAAACAATCATTGGTTGTTTGCGCTTCAAAGTGTGTCAGTGCAGACTGAGGAGACACTACAGAGAAACATATGCCTCATGTGGTGCTCTGTTTTCTGTTTTCATCTACAATGTCACACTGAAGTGTGAGGCGTAAGGGACAGAAAGACCTTAGTCTGGAGAGTTTCTCACCGATACAAAGAAGTGCTTATGGTAAACACTGTGGTCCAAGAGATGCAGGAAAATTAAGGAAAGAAGATGTCAATAAGGTGAAGATGGGAAGCTGTGTAATGCAGACCTAATATTAAAAGGTTTGGACCCACCATGCACGCACCCTTTACAGATACAGCTCAGACACAGATTTTCAACTTTGCAGGTAAGAACAACACGAGAACTGCAGACCCAACCTAACACATGAGTTGAACCCACAATATTTTGTCTACTCTTTCAAAAAGCCCAACATTATATTGTTATGAAGGTTATGTAACCACACATAACTTACATAATGGTCTTGCCTTGAAAGGCGGTGAATAAAATAGTATAACCTGCAACATACTGTAGTTTGTGTACTTGAATTACAGCTTGGCTTGTGAATATCAACCTTTCTACTGCTGACACTCAGGCTTGTGTCAGTAACTTTGGTGAAAAAAGCCAAACTTTCGAGCTTGTATGAAGATTGAAATGCTTGTGATTAATTGATGTAGGCTTGCCCTACACTTCTGTATTGAGATGGGATTTGGTGTGCTTGCTGTATAATTCAGATAGTTTTAAAAGCATGTCAACTCAATTAGAGGAATCGTTGCTAGAAATACCATGTGTAATGTCCTAGTAACTCATGAGTAACATTTTAGTTCAGAGGAAAAGCAGAAACCCGCTATAAGAGATAACACCTGAATGGAAAACATAACTTTTTACATATTTTTCTCATAATCTGTTTACACATACATGTATTAGCACATGCATGCTTCATGCAATACTTTTTGTTCATAGCAGAATATATAATTGTATCGACAATAATAGTTCAAAATATGTATGCAGTATTTTTGGTATATCAATACATATTTGTATAAAGTATTGTTGTAATAAAGAGCTACAGTACATCCTTCATTCACATGCAATTCCTAGTATGCAACTTGAATTATTATCTAATTAATTCAGTCAAAACATGTCTGTAAACTGTATATGTATGTCAGATTCAGTTTAGGTTTGGTGTTGTAAATTGAGCAGGCTGTGTGAATATGAGCCCAAACAAAAGAGATGTTTAACTTTGCTGATCATGTTGAATGTGATTTTCCTTTGCATAACATGCAAGCAGTTAGTTACACTATATTATGTCAATTTTCAACATATTGTTGTTTTCAATTGAGTGGATAATGAAGTGACAAAACAAGTACATTTTGAATAAATTTGTGATAGTGGCCTACATACTGTGCCACAGTTGTACACCATTCTGTATCGTAAGCACAACCCTGACACCAATAAAGCTGCCTTTATCACTGCCAGAATCCCTTTTATGCCTTGGTATTTAATGACTTTATATTGCTGATTATTTCTACTTAGCTTGGAACGAGGCAAGATAGATACAGTAAATCTTCAAGAAGTAAACATTCATACAAATTAACAATGGAATCTGAATCTGAAGATATTTTATTAATCTTTTTAATCGACGGTATAAGCAAAAAACAATGCTAAAACTATAATCCATAAATGACAGCACAGAAGACAACAAAAAAGAAGATTCTAGCCATTCCATTAATGGCTGCAGATAAAATGAACATTAAATTGAACACAGTTGTCTAGTTCAGCATTCATGTTATACTTATTCATTTTGTAATTAATGTTGAAGAGCAAGGGATTGCAGGCAACGGTCTGTGGTTTGAGAAAACAGATCTGAGCTTTAGGGTCTATTGTCAAGACAAAATATAGGTTTGACTTTAAGCTAGGATGGGAGATGAAGGGTGACATTTGGTTAACATTTTAATGGATAGTCTATGTTGGGTTATGGGAAGATCTGGTCAGCGCTTGACATGGATTTGATTAATTAGACAACTCAGTATGTAGACTTCTGTCATGAAAGTAAAAAGAGATTAGCTTTGAACTATTAAGGTTGAAAAGGAAGGAATAGATCAGTTGTGCTGTCAGTGCACCTTTATAATTCACTCTGAAGTCATAATGAACATGATAGGCTGTGTCCAGCACATGCACCTGGTATCAGACGCCAGGCAGCTGGAAGTGGGCGTGGTTTTGTTGAAGGGTGGGCGGGTCAGAGAGGACGATGACCTGCAGGGTTGAAAGGTCACGCCACGGGCTCCCTGCAGAGCACAATCTCCAGCTCGGTGCGGTAGAGCTTCCCTCCATCAGACAAGGCCATGATACTCTGCTTGTAGCCTGTCAGATTCTTTAGGTCCACCTCCTGCATAATAAGAGATCAGTCAGTCAGTTATCAGTCAGTCTTCCCGCCAAGAATGACTTGTTCTATTTGGTTACACTTGACTCAAGCAAAATCATCCAAGGCTATTACCTGCACTTTTAAGAAGCCCTTTGCTTTGATGGTGTATGTGGTAACTCTGCTTTGATAAGCTTCCACTAAAGACATACACTTACCTTATTGTTCTTTTGATAAAGGTCTCGTAGCAGTGCTTCCAACTCCTGCTCATCAATGTAGCCATTCCCATCCTAACAAAACAGTCAACATTAAACCAAGCCACCAATCAGTTGTATTTCATAGCAATGCTGAATGACAAAATGTAACCAAATCTCTGGAAAGATTTCCAAATCAAAAGCAAAATTGATCCTATATAATGAACCCAGGCATTGACTCTGTAGTCACCTTTATTCTCTTAAGGTGATGTTCTTTGATGCTCACAAACCTAGGCTGAGCTTTTGGTTTACAATTATCATTTTGAAATGTATTTATTCTACTTGTGTTAAAGTCATGAGACACAAAAGTCTAACAACATAAGATGTCAGCTCGCTTTGTTGTCTTGGTTCCGTTCGGTCATGCGTCTTAACATTTTTCAAAGCTTTGCGCAATTTTTGGCTCTGACCCTTAGAGCCATGTTAATGTACAGTTGACTTGCCATACTCATTACCCACAATCCCACAGCACCAGTGACAGCAGCTGCTTGTGTTTCAGCTGCAGGGGTTAGGCTTGTAATAAAATGAAACAAATTTCACATGTAAACGCTAGCACTTCACACACAGCATGTATACATGGACAGACTGCAGAAGCTCATCTATAATTGAATGTCACGCTGTTCCTCACATCAGACTGGTCCATAACTTGCATGCAAACCCTTTAGCACTGTGACAGAGTGCTGCTAGCCCATATTATATATTGAGTCCTATACAGCAGGTCTCCTTTACTGTGCAAGGTGTATTATTACAATAAACCTTGCACCCTGCGTGAAGCAGAAGTCCTTTTTGGTTCAGGAAATGTGTCAGTAATCAGACTTTATAAGTGAATCCCCATTGAGAACTGGGAAAATGCGAAAATCAACATACTAAAGTAACCATCATTATAAAAGCAAAGCCAAGTGGGAACCTTCTATTGACTTCATGTGACACATTAAGAAAACCAACTAGAATACCTTTGTTTCTATCTCACTCTGCACTATAGTGATCACCTAACTACCAAAGCATCTCGACTGATGTGGAAAATGCGGTTGCTAAACTTCCATTAGCTAAAACACTGCTAACCAACCTCTGGTGTTTACAATGCAACAGGTGCACTGCTCTTGCCTGAGTTCCCTGGCAGCGAAATAAGACACCAGTCAACATTTTGCATGCTTGGGAGAGACGCTCCTAAACAAAAAGTCATAGTCATAGAGGCAGGGAAAACATGTGCAATTTGTTTTCTGAGTGTGTTATTTTAATATCTTGGGAGACACTGGTACAAGAAATTGTGACAGTATACAGCAAACAATGCACGAACACCTCTACGTGAAACCCGCCAACATACTTGTTCTACCAATAAAGTCACACTTACTTTGTCATAGAATGTGAATATGGCATTGAACTGCTCAGCATTCAACTTGACACCCTATAAAAAATGTTTTACATTTTATTATTCAGACTGAGAAATGCTACATATGTAGAAATGTGATTTAAATTTGTTTTAAAGTTCATATAATTTAAAAAATGTAATGCAAAGATTGAGTTACCTGGAACTTTAGCAGAAAGTTCTCTTGAACAGGGAGGAGCCTGCAAAGAGTGTGACTTCATTATTCAAAGAACACTACTGTTCAATGGTAAAACTATTAATACTACTACTAATACTACTACTACTACTACTATTAATACTAACAGCAAAACGCAGGAGGGTGAACATTAGCGAATGTTGAAAAACATAAAAACAAATGGGACATTACCTGGCCATCTCTGAAAGGCCCAACTTCCCATCTCCATTCAGATCAAACATCTTCAGCTGTGAAGTTTAGGGAGAACACAACATAGAATGAACCTAAAACAATGTTACAAAACCAACAACAACTTTTGGTTGTAATTTTGTACATTTTATCAGAGATGCTCTGAGAGATATATATAAGCCACTAACAATTCAATTGCAGTGAAGCATTTTCTTAACATCTTTGACATAATGACACAACATTTCTATTACTGTTTGGCAGAAGTATCCAACAGAGGTATTGAAGAAGTATTAAATTATGTCAGGCTGTGAGGTTTCAGGATAAAGCAGATGTTAGCCCATCTAGGTTTTAAACATGCAACTTAGGCTATGCAGACCTGCCATGATAATTGATTGTGCCACCAGTTATCTGGTGGCACAGTGCTGCTACCACCAAGACAACAGACCTTTGTTCCCTCTTCAGAAAACCAAAGTGTACTGTATAAGTAAAACGTGTTCACTAAAGTCTGTTGAAGAGCTGTGGTGGTTGGAATCACATGGATGAGAAAGTAGGTCTACTATTTTAAGTCTACTCAATACAGTAGGTATATAATACTAATAATACTAACATTGTATATTGTCTGTACTGTGTGTGTGTGTGTGTGTGTGTGTGTGTGTGTGTGTGTGTGTGTGTGTCTCTTACGATGGTCTGAGTGTACTCCTGCAGTTTCTGGTCGTCATAGTGTCT
>JAODUG010092269.1:0-11886 GCA_027564795.1 Aphredoderus sayanus | reverse complement strand
TAGATAGATAGATAGATAGATAGATAGATAGATAGATAGATAGATAGATAGATAGATAGATAGATAGATAGATAATTAGTTAGACAATATATTGTTTATTCATCTACTAAGGAGAAAATCATGTTAATTATGTTAGGTGCCTTGTGATATACTGTAGTTAAACATAAAGAACATGAACTGTTCATTATGAGTAAACAAAATAGTTTAGATTTTCTTGTATGCTCTCTGTAGTTGCTTGAATTAATAAAGGTCTAACTCTCAGCCTAGACTAAAAAATAGATACATATGCCAGTACAAAGGAAAAATGCAGTAGCTCACATTAAGGTAACAGAACAAAACACTAAGCTATCTCAGCGTAACATTCTGCCTTGGTACATTATGCAATGACAGTAATACTTGATGTTGAAAAGGTCTAATTATAGCTTTGCTTTTCACAAAAGTATAACGAATGGCGACTTGCTTTGTGTGTTCATTTGACATCTGTTGCATGATGGGTTAAAGACAAGCCAAGGCCACAAAACCTCAGACCCCTCAGTACAAATGCTAATTTGGCCAGTACATTGGATACACTGTTCAGGTCAGGCACATGTTTAGGAATATCAAATCTAGTGTTCCTCTATATATACTGTATATATTGCTCACACTGGCTGTAAGCTTATAGTTTCCCTCTGGCATTAACATTAATTAATTATTTATTTGTCTGTAGCAGACAATAGCATACAGTCAGTATCATCAAATGCCATGTGCCTGACCAGTCCCGATGTTTTGGCCCCCACGTGCACATGCACAATTATAGTACCTTTGAGCACATGGCAATATTCTTGGAGGATGAAATTGATCATATTCTTAATATGTTTCCATTTGAAAGAGGCAAAATAGTAATAAAACAATATCAGAATAGAAAAGTAGTCTAATAAAAGGCACTTTTAGGTTAATTTTAGGTTTAGGATAACTTAGACTAATAAGTTACTAGTAACTACTGCTAGTTACTACTAAGTTACTACATGCTCGTCGGTTCCAAACCCTCTCCATCCACAACCTCAAAATCTGATCCCTGTCAACCACAGTCAAAATCATTTGATGTACAAACCCTCACCTGGACAGCATTCTTTCACTTTCATTTTCACCATCGCCATATCACCACATTCCGCCTCTCTCTCTAAACATCCAGCACTGAAATCCTTGCCCGTGCCTTCATCGCCTCCTGTCTGAACACCTGCAGCACTCTCCTTACAGGCATCCTCACTAAACTCATCAACCAACTAAATCGTCCACAGCAGAATCCTCACCGGTACCAGATCAGCTGAACACATCACTCTAATCCTCATCTAACTACATTGACTCCCTGTGCAATACCGGATTCATTTCAGGACACTTCTCCCCTCACAGAGCCCTCCACAAGCTGGCCCTGACTACAGTACCTCTCTGACCTTACACCTAGCAGGCAGAATAGGACCCAAACAACAACAATGCAAGGCAGGTTTCAATGCTTTTTTAGGTATACGGGCAAGCAGTAAAACACACGACTAACAGTTGACAATGAACCAACAAAGATGAGTGGGCTTAACCCACCTGCTGTCATCGGGGTCAAACTGACCAAACACACTACCTTGTTGTGCCAGCAGAAGGCGCCCATTCTAATTCTACAGCTTACACAGACATATGATATGTACTGCTGGCACAACAAGGTATTGTGTTTGAAACCCGAGGACAACAGGAGGGTTAAATAACAGCACACAAGACAGGACATTGGAGAGAGACAAGAAGGGGCAGGTGAAACCAATAAAATAATCAACATGGGGCAAGCCACACACAGACTAGAGTTAACAGAGAACACAGGGAAACACAGACTGAAAGAAGACAAACACACTTGGGCAGACAGCAGACCGTAACACAACATGACCCCCCAAGCTCTCTCCACTCTTCCTCTGCTGGTCTACTTGTCACCCCCCACGTCCCCACCACCTCTCTACATGGGTGCCTGAGCCTTCAGCTGCTCAAGTACTCCCCCTGCACATACTGTACTGTACTGTATGACATGCAGACTCAGTCATTTCATTCACATACCTCATTTTCCAGTATGCTTGTAACATTTAGCGTTGACCTCCTACGTTTCCTCCTTAAACCTCCTAGCCTTATTTCCTTCTTGTTGATGTTTTGTATGTAGACTGTACTGTAAAATATATATTTGCTTAATGTAAGATGTCTTTGACTGTCCTGAAAGTTGTCAGACAAAACCATTGTTTATTTTTATCTTTATCATTATTATAACAATATACCGTATATCATTAGGCGGTGCACATTAAATGTAAACTCCTTGATCTGAAATTGCGTTTCAGAAACCAGCGTTACAGAAAATGCATTTTTCTCTCACAGCACAGCCAGGTCATTGTACCTGAGATCTGAGTGGCTGCTCTCTACAGTTGCACATGTTTGCGTGTCTGCTTAAATAGGAATAAAGCTGGCTGTTCATTTCAACTGCTGTGTAAACGGCTTAGTTGGAATTTTGTCACAATAAAAGCAATAACCAGAAAATGAGTGCACATGTTCATGAACTGAGGTGAACAATTATTCTTTTTTTTAATACGTTTTTTTCTATTTACCTTGGGGCTTATTCTGCTTCACAGTTTGCATATAATCACATAAGTAAGTATATTTTTTAAATACAGGTATGTAGCCTTTTTTCTCTATTAGCCTTACTGTTTTTCTATTTTTATTTTTTATTTTAAAGCAATATTGAACTTTTGTTAAACCCTTGACTAGCTTCCTTGCCTCAATAATAATGATGTTCCACATGAATTAACCCCTCGCTTGTGGCAGTCATGCGACTAGCAACTCACATTTGTATTAATTCACCATTCACTTCCATTGTTTCACTTAAAATGTGTTTTCAAAGGTGATCCCCATGTCTGCTGGTAGCTGAGACATCCGGTGACCTTGTGGTGACCCGGTGAGTTGCCTCCCACTGTATCAGCAATGTAGCCTCCTCCCTTATCATGTGTGTCAGCATTGTGCCTACAGTATGCTCCTCTGTATCAGTAGTCTAGTCTAATAATGTATTTTCTTCCTCAGAAAAGTTCTACATCGCATACATGCATGTGTTTCTCCTTGGCCATGCTTTAATACATAGGATAGGGTATGACAGCAAGGACTCGGAGATTAATTCTTTTATCTAACAGTCTGAATTCATACGTTGCTCCAGTTTGTTGACATTGTTAAATTTGGTTTTACTAGATGTCAGCATGAGGATCTACATTCAGTTAAAGAGATTATTAAAAGTACAGTACTGCTTTACGCAGTGCTGTTACTGTACATGCTAGTACTGCCCATCACTGCCTTTTATGTATAGTACACATGATTTAGCCATGTCAAACTGTACAGTACACATGTACTACTACGTATAGGCTACATACATGTAGCCTATACGTAAAGTACACTGGAGATTGTTAGTACTAAGAAAAATGCATTTAGGTTGTTAAATCAGTTGCGTTATCAATAAGCTGGCATCTCACATTAGGCTCAGAAATTACCGGGGAAGTTTTTCTCTTGGTTATTAGAATAATCAAATTGAAAGAAAAGGAGACACTATCCCTCCCTCATCCTCTACTCTGTAATGACATTGGTATAATGACAGATCGATATCTGGCAGCACAGAGAGCTGGCCCTGTATGGCAGTAGATTAGAACACTGAAAAGCCTATTAACAAACCACAGGCCATGCATTATTGAATACATGTTGGTTTTATGAGGCCGTTCGGGAGGGAAAAGGTTGCGCATCCATTCTGCCGAACACTCTCCTGGCGTTTTGTTGTCTGATTAGATACATGCACGGTTTCCAGGGATGATGTGGGCGTTGGAGCTCGGCTATCTGATGGATCGGTAGAGGCTAAGTGATCTAGAGGAGATATTGATCCTGGATATACATCTCTGGTGAGTGATCTGCGGGGAAATATTTCTGTAAACAACATGGTCCTGTGGCTCACCGCTGCCAAATCTTTGCTACCTCGGGGGTCCGTCTCGGCTGGTGTCCCTCGTCAACGGATGGCGAACGTGCCTAACAGGATGGGTGGGGGGGGTGGGGGGTGAGATCAGCCAACTGCGCCGCCAACCCCCGCCACCCCCCTCCCAGCACACCCACCCACGCACTCCCCCTGCCCCCTCCCCAAGGATCAGGGGTCACACATTAGCGGCTGTAAATAGCGTGTTTCCAGCGTGTCCGCCACTGCCTGATCTCATCCCATAATGCATCATTACAGGCGCCCCGGCGATGACCCGGCGTCGGCGCCACGACGACATCCCAACCTGCTGCTCTCGTTAGCGGGCGGCGAACAATAACACAACAGTATTTCACAAAGGGCAGAACCTCCGCTGTCCCGATACAACAACATCCTGCCAGGCTGTTGGACAGACACAACAGCAAACCGTCCTAATGCTACTTGTTTTCATGATAATAACATTCGTGTTCACCATAAAAATACAACACTGGTTTATTTAGAATCGGCTTCTAGTGCTTTTCGGATGTATAGCTTTGCAGACGCACACAGGAGCCCACACCTAGAACAGCTCTCAGGGGGTTAAGAAGAGAATAACTTGAATGTGCTTTATAGAACAGGTGATGATAACTGAGGAGCTGTTATGTGGATAACGGCTCCATTGTTTCTGTCACACGTGTCTTGTGCAGTTTCAGTGAGCAGTGCTCATTAGAGAAGTAATATGTCTCTTTACAGGGAATATTTGATGCTCCACTATCCTGAGCTCTACAGAACAACTGGTTCTCTCCTCAACCTGGCTCTCAATCAGCATTTAAAGACACTATGAGGAGTTTTAGAGTGGTTGTAGAGGAAGTGAAATCCTTTCATGGAGTAAAGCCTGCATTTCCCCTGAGCCCCACTGCCTTTTGTCGAAGCGCTGACTTGACTCTCCAGTGGCATGCGTTTGTATCGAAGTGAAAGTTAGGAAAATCTGGTTTTCTAAGACACACTGTACATACATCGAGTCTGTAAATCAGATTTTGTATATAATTCAAGCATTTGGAGGTATTGCCAACTTTTTCACGTATGCTTCTAATAGTCTCACACTAGTTATGAAGTACAGACACAAGGACAAATGAGAGGTAAATAATGGGAAATGCATAGTGCCTTTAAGGTAGAGTTCAACTCCAAATAATCTCCACTGCTTCACTGTGACAGCAACCAGCTACCAGTATCCATAATCATCAACACCAGTACCTCATACAGTAGGTGTTGCCTACTGAATACCAGATGCCTGCTATAGCTGCTATAAGCACAGGAATATTATTGGTGTGATCTAACTGTCAGCCTGCTAATAGAACATAAAGACAGATTAAGCAGTATTTCTATTTCTAGCTGTTCTCATAATGACAGTTCTACCATCAGAAGACAAGACCTAGAGAGCAACTAGCAGGAAATAGATGTCATTTCTGAGCTTTCTTTCCTGTTAAATATAACGCCATAATATAATAATATAGAGCTAATTACAAAACAATGCTTTATGTCCACATATCACAGTCTGACCTCACCGGGATAAAGAGACATAGAAAAACTCTCTGTCTCTCGCTCTGGCTGTCAGGCGTTTTATCTCTGGTCTCTAATGAGGCTGTTTACATCTGGGAGTTGAAATCTTCTGGTTTCAGGAAGAAGAGAGGCTTCACCTGTCTCTTTATTAAATATATCAGATGGAACATGTCATATTTAGTATTGTCATATTTGAAGGAACATTTTGTTTTTATTTTCAGTGTCCATTTATTTTTTTTATTTTTTATTTATTTTGTTTTTAGAATTTAATTGTTAATTCATGTTCATGTTAGATGGAACAGTCCAATAATGGTCATTATTTTCCCAGAAAAACTGTTTGATGGATGTTATGTTGTCAGCTTGACCTAAAAACACACACACACACACACACACTCACACACACGCGCACACACGCCCTGTGTGGTGTATATTGATTGAGTGATGGGTCGATCAACAGAATTTTACAAGCACTCTGGTCTTACAACATACTAGTAGTATAATAATAATAATAGTATAATTAAAAGCATTTTCTACTGTACAATTACCTTAGTTGACGAATGATTACATTTATTAGAATCTGACACACAATATGACCACATTTATTTTAGCAGTTGGTTCACACTGGCCATTCTGTCAACATCACTTGCATTAGTTGATGATTACTCAACAAACGCCCTTAACACACTAGGTTGGATGAGACAACTCAGGTCAGTTTTTTATATTTATTTATTATTTATTTGAAATAAATAAAATGACATACATGAATGTTAAATACAGAGACGGCACACTTTCATGGAATAAAATGTTTTCATTTAACATTCATTACACTATTCTCTGTTCTGTCCCTAGACCTAATGCTAACGCTAACTCTTGAGCCAGCATCTCTGCCAATATATGCATGCAGATGTCAAACCCCCTAACAGAAGGAGCTGGAACGCTCGAGAAATTATTTCTAATAAATGTGGACACGTTTCTCTGCAGGAGCCAACTGAGCAGAGGACAGACTAGCATGCAATATTTTCCTAACCTTTTAGGTGTTTTAAGATGTGTCCTGATCAAGTGGAAACTAGTGTTTGTTTTGTATGGGCCATTAATATGTATATGTCAATATGATAGTAAAGCTCATTATATGATAGAATCCTATTGACAAGGGTCATGTGATAAGTCACAACAAAATGTTTGTATTTAACCTTCATTTTACCAGGTAAAGTCTAATATCAAGACAAGTTAAGTCAAGTTTATGTATATAGCCCTTAATCACATTACAGTCTCAAAGGGCTTTACAAAGCCACATTTCCCAAGGAAACAAACAACACCCCCGAAACCTGCTCTTCCCCCTGGGCAAGTAAAAACTTCCATAAAAACCCGATGGGTAAAAAAGAGAAGAATCCTTTGGAATGGACAAAAGAGGGAGGACTCAGCCATTCCAGGACAGCTAGGATGCAATGGGTGTACTCCAACACAGGAGACATGGCTGCAGGAAAGCCAGCCACCGCCATCCACTCGCCACCAAATTGAGATTAAAATATAATTTTCAAGAAAGACCTGACCATGAAGCATACTGTAAAGCAACAATTAAGGTTTAAAAAAAGGTTATACATATACAGTAGTACATACAAGCCTCAAAGTATGCTGAGTAATACAAAAAAAAACAAAAAAAAACAAAAAAAAACACATAAGACAATAGTCGGTAACGTTCAATGAGTTCTGAAGATGTTCCCCGGGCAACAAACCTTAGGCCCTGTGTCCACCAAAGCGGGGTGTTTTTCGCAACAGTGTTATTTTTCAATTGATTCCAATGGGAACAGTGCATTTTTACAGGCTTCTATAAACGCCAGCAGCGCGGTGTGGCGCTGAGCGTTTTCTCCCCACTGGGTGCAGTGCGCTGAGCGTATTTAATCCATAATGGCCTTGCCTTCCTGTTAAATAAGTGTGCATGTAGGTGGGAACCCAAGAAGTGCCTTATTGATCAAACACAACCAATGTGATCTTATGAGACTGGGATGCATGATTCATATCATGTTCATATCATCAAGCTGTTCAAACCTACATTATTTGACTGGAGGCGTTTATCTAAAGCAACTTACAGTGAGTGAGTGGCAATAGGTTGACTGGGTCTGTTGGTGGTCACACCCACAACCTTCTCCCTGGAAGTCGACCTCCCTAATCTCTAGGTTATCCCAGTCCACGAGAATTGACTTTACAGTGTGTACAATCTTTTTGGCATTGAGAACAGTGTTAGGTCAATAGATTTAGTAGAGATAGCTACATATATATGTTTATATAGCTATAGATAGGTGAATAGGAGAGGTGACATTAATTACCTCAATAATAATCTATGGATCCCAGTCCTTCCCAGGAGGACCAAAGGACAGACGTAATGACTGTCTTGGCCGTCGGCTCTATCTACAGGAAATTAAAAAGCCTGTTTAGGCCTTTGGCTGCAAGGAGACACACTGGAATATAATAGTGCTCTATTAAAAACCACGTCTATATCAGCCTTATTGATCTTCTGATCTGCTGATCAGTTCAGTTCTGCTGCAGCAAAGTCACAATATTAACTTATATACTGTATCACATGTTATCAGTAACACAAGCTTTCACTCATGCAGCTGCCTATGTTCCAGAAATGTTTTGTGTCCGCTTCATATGTGAAAAGGATATCATTCTACGTCTTGATGCGCCAAATAGCTGTCAAATAGCAAATATTTCCGGAAAGGTGACTAAATCTACAATTTGCCAGGGTCACACCTATACGACTCTATTGTGTATAAGCAGTGGCTTTTGCATTTGTTGTAGCTCTATGTCGTCGTCTATCAAACGAATAGTAGACATATTTGCATTTTACATTCTTATGCCAGGAAAATGTAATGCAATGCCAAGGACAGTATTTTATGAATACACTGAACACACATTGAACACAGCAATGCTCAACGTGTTGAAAGGCTGTGTACTTTCCTGCTAATTTCTATCAGGAAGTGATGTAACACACCTTTAAACCATTTTCACTCTTGATGCTCTCAGCCAGCTAAAACAGCTAGTCAATAAACCAATCGGAATTATTGATTTGTTCCCGGTTAAAAGTCAAAAGCCTGTTAATAGGGTTTGCTTTTAAGACGTTTGAACACACACGCACACGCACATAGTCTTTAAGTGTTATAATTGTATTAAAAACCAAACTAAAGCAATTTGACATTACGCAAAGTAGGCAATTGTGTGAATTTAAGGAGACAAATGATGTTCCTTATCCACATGTTGAAACAGTTCCTTGAGGTCTTGAGCTTGAGCATATAAATTCTATGGTTTGGACTCGGGAGGCAACACATCCTCTGACAGAGCAGTGCAATCCACTACACAGCATTCTTAAGGCGTACTAGTAGCTTCTAGGGTGTTCTTCCGCCGTAAAGTGTATGGGAGGCAGATTTTGGGGGGTCATTGTATACCTCAACACAATGTGCCAGCGGGGCTGGGCTCAGAAGTCACACATGCACACACAGCGCTGAAAGGAAAGGGACAACACAACACGAATTGGTTATTCGGTTATAAGAAACGTTAATTAAACAAATACTTAATGTTGCTGTTATCACAGAAATAAAGTTATGTTTTTACATGTAATGACCGTGGTTATGGCCGATCATTGATCCAGTGTCCAGATAAAAGCAGTTGTGTTTTAAGCAGGTGGAGCACTTTTTGGCAACGTGCTCTAATCAACGAGCAATGCTGAGGTTATGTAAATTCATCACAACATTCAAGTTCAGTGTTTTACATTACATTACATTACATTTTCCTGTTGCTGAACAATAGGCTACAATAATGTAATGTAGTTATTGTATTGTGCACGTCGCACTCTTACAGTTTGCCAACAGTCACACATAGTCTATAAAATGTAATTACAGTTAAAGGCTATAGGCTAACTGTTTTGTAGCCTACTACAGTACACTTTTTTTTAAAGCTAGGTTACCTCAGTATCTCAAGCCAAGACTGAATTGTCTGATGTCAACATTTGTGGGTTGGTAGACACTCCAGATACCCACTTGTAGCACTGAAAGCCCAAGTGATTTTGTTTCATTAACCCCTTTAAATCATTAATATTAGGCTATATCAGGGTGTGTACTAGAATAAAAAAAATGTGTATCAATGTATTTAGAACATATCATAGTGCATTTATACAGAATAGTGTATTCATGCTATATCAGAGCACATGTGAGGTACCAATGTTGTCGACCAGGGCATATGTTCCTAACAACACATCAATTATAAATTATAAGTCATAAGTCTCAACTCCCAGCCAGACAAAAAGTGAGGCTGTCTGCCTTTGTGCCATCGAGCTATAGCAACAATTCAGCCTCTCATCGATTTCTTCATCTGCAGAACAATACCACACACACACACACACACACACACACACACACACACACACACACACAGCAGACAGTCTCATGAAGACATTCCAGTGTGCCTGTTGGACAAAGAAGAGGTTGTTGCCGCGACAATAGTGTTTTTCAACATTATTTGAAGTGATACTGAAGTTCGGTAAAACCTTTGACTATAAAGCTTCTTTACCTCAATTCAAGTCCAATCTAAGACTTGTGTGCACTACACACACACACCTACTACAAGTGTGTGTGTGTGTGTGTGTGTGTGTATCTTTGCGTATCATGTGTGTGGCTGATCATGATAAAGTGAAGCTGGTTTCATTCCACAAAGCTGACAGATAGAGCGTGACCAATCAGACATCTGTGTGTGTGTGTGTGTGTGTGTGTGTGGTGGGGGGGTGGATCTCGTCATTTTCTCCAAAAGCCCAAAAATACCCAGAGTGCCCCAGGCTAAGACCATTACATCACACCCTGTCCAAAGACAATGTCTGGACAGTAGACCACACGCACATCCAGAGAGAGACAGACTTATGGTCGCCTTGTCATCGTGTTGCAGCGCCACCATGAGGCCAAATTGTCCGGTATGCAGCAGCATCTGCCTAGCTGTCAACAGTAATCGTGTCATTTAACAGACTCTTTTATCCAAAGTACTCACTTAAAAAGAGCACTTTGGACCAGAGATCAAAGGCTAACAGGCAGGCAGGCAGGCAGGCAGGCAGGCAGGCAGAAAATCAGAAAGTCAAATGTAACATAGGAATACACCCTGTGAAACAACAGCGCTCATCCAATCAGACCCCAGGCCAGCTCCACACAACCTATCAGAGGCCTCGTAGAGCGTTAAACTCTTTAATCAGCCTTCCACCAATTAACTGCAAACCACACCTCTTTTTGTCTCCTCTCCTCTCTTCCGTTGGCTTCAACAGGAAATCAAAGCTTTTCCTTTGTTGCTTAGCAACATGTTGTCCCAGGGATGTGATGATCAAGAGACACACACACATGTACACACACACGCATACACACAGCAACTCGTCTAAAGAGGAAAGGGTGGAAGACCAGAGGTCCAGATAAATGTTTGACCTTTAATGAGTTGTCTTATAAACAGACACACACAATGCTGTACAATAAAGCAATTCTGAAGTGTGTGCGTGTGCGTGTGCATGTGCGTGTGCGTGTGCCTGTGCGTGTGCGTGTGTGTGTGTGTGTGTATTTCAGCTGGTCAGCTGTGCTTCATGGCAGAGGAACACAGAACGGAGGTGTGTATGAATGTTAATGAGTGTATTAATATGAATATTAATGAGTGTATTAATATGGATCGACAGCCGGCCATCATTAATAAACATCATCATATGGCAGATATTGTTGTTATGATCGGAGACAATATGGGCATACGCTGAACTGTGGAATAACTTTGACATTATGAATATTACAGATAGTTAGGAGTAAACTCTGTACAGTATGCTCTAATCTGACCAGTTTTGACCATTCAACATAATCACACGTTTTACACAAGATTGAATGCATATAATGCCCATTCCAATAAAACGATTTGCATTAAATTACCATTATGAGCTATATATAGATTGTACAGGTTAATAGTGAATGGTAAAATGACACTATTGCTGTTTATAATTGATCCCTTGAAGCCTTGCTTTTACCGTACGATTTTCTCATTAGGCTGGAATCGACCAAGGCATAAGCAGCCGACATGAGACGACATCGACCCAAAAGAGGTCAACCCCCAGGTGTGGAGGTGGGGGGAGGGGAAGGGGGGTGTGGTTTAGTGGTGACTCAGTGAGAGCAACTCCACTGAACCATACAGACTGAGACTCATTTGCATGTTTAAGCGGACGTGGATGAAGGAGGTGCATTGACCTAATGTTCCTACAGTATATAGACTAGGTTTTGCAAAGTAAAGATAAACAGTATTTCAGATAAAAATACTAACATACAGTATAATGCTGCAGAGACTATCATAGT
>JAODUG010092248.1:0-11507 GCA_027564795.1 Aphredoderus sayanus | reverse complement strand
CATTTTATATTTTATATTCAGCCATGGTAATATAGTTGGTGTCATTTTATATTTTATATTCAGCCATGGTAATATAGTTGGTGTCATTTTATATTTTATATTCAGCCATGGTAATATAGCTGGTGTAATTTTATATTTTATATTAATCCATGGTAATACAGGTGTAATTTTATATTTTATATTCAGCCATGATAATACAGCTGGTGTCATTTTATATATATTTTTTCAACATAGCCTACCAACAGTGCTTTTTCTCGCAGCCAGTCTCAGTAGACCCACTGCCACTCAAAGAAACGTTTAGTGACTAGGAAAGTAGGAAAGAAAGTTAACCAACCTTCTACTTGATCAAACTTGCAGTGATTTGCAGTATAGTGAGTTAGCAATGGAGATGTAGATGTGTTGTTCATCTAGCTGCATCTTCTTGGCAATGGAAAATAGTGACTGACCTTTGCCCTTTTATGTGGACATAGGCTTACGATACATTTTCAAAAATCGAGAGTGGAGGCAAGTTACCAAGATTGTAGCAGTCAAAAATGGTGGAGATATGATTGTGATGATAGCCTACATAAAGCTGGCATATCTTGTTCTAGGACTAACCTAGAACAAGTAAGGCGAATGTTTTTAAGTTCAGTGTCAGATTAAAGCTGTTGCATTTAAGTTAAAAACAGGAGCATTTCCTTTCTGTTGTCAGTTGATGTGCCAGTCCTATCATCAAGGAATCATCATGTTTGGTTTCCTTCTATATCACTTAAATTAGTGCAACAAACATTTACATTGGGGAAAGGGGGGAGGGCAGAATCTCTATTCTAAGCAAGAAAATCGTGATTCTCATTTTAGCCAGAATCGTGCAGCCAAAGTCCACATATCTCAGAAGAGCCCACATGCAATATGCCTCCTATCCTCTCTGACTGTGTTTCAGGAATGGTTGCTTTTGCAGTGGCACATATACAGTACTCATCCACCTTCCTCAGCGCCCGCTACTCCTGCTCCGCCCCCTCCCCCTGGCTCCGCCCTCTCTACCTGCTGCTGCTGGTCAATGGCGTGTGCGTGTACGCCTACATGTTCCCCTACCTGCAGAGGAGGCCACAGGCGGAGCTGCTGACCCCGGGCGTGGGCCTGTACGTGGGCCTCATCTCCCTGATGGCGGCCCTGGCCCTGCGCACCCAGCGGCCCGCCACGGTGCTGGGCAGCCTGCTGTTCCTGGTGTCCGACCTGACGCTGGCCCTGCAGCTCTTCCAGGTGGTCCGGCCGCTGGAGCATGGCCACCTCATCGTCATGACTACCTACTACTTAGCGCAGCTGCTGATCGCGGTGGGTGATGTCACCACTGTGGAGGACGGCTTGGGGAAGTGGAAGAGATCCTAGCACCAAGCCTGGCTGCTCAGTGGCTGGCAGAGCTATTCTCCCGCCAGTCCATACTGACAGATACAATATTAATGAAAACAAAGATATCATAGAAAAACTCAAATTCAATTCAATTCAACATATAGGTTTCCAGTATGTCTCTTTTATTCAATATTTATCATGATTGTGTCAATTAAACTGATCTTAACACTATTGGATAGATTTTAAATTTATTTGGTCAAATTTGTATCTCTACTGCAGCTACAATGACATGCTAACAACCTAATGGTAAAAGAGTATACTTTATGGTCATTTTCATTGTTAAACCTTAAAAGGGAAATCAGCAACGGTAAGCTAATACAATTTTTGTCAAGTGAAAAAAAGAATCCAGTGTTTTTACACAGTACTGGCTCTATAAATTGGAACACAAACAAAGTGATGCAGACCACACACTATCATAGCCATGGCAAAGCATGTCCAATTTGGGGGGGCGGAGCTTCTGAGGGAGCACCCTATCACATTGAAGGGAGAGAAGTTTGTATTTAGATATATTGGCTTGTTGATATAAGGATAAAAACACACAACACCTCTCTCTTCAGTGTCATAGCAGAGGATAACTGGTCCTTCCATCCATCCACAGCAGCTCATCATGAGTACAGCTGCATGCGTTGCAGGGAGCAGGTGGTGCTGTTGGGCATCTTGTTCAAGGACGCATGCAGGTGAGCAACCTCTGGGGCTGGAACCCACAACCTTCCAGCTGACCAACACCAGACCAGTGGGCCATCATGCTTATTGGCAGATGAATAGATAATAAGAACAGTACAGCCCTAATCCATGATGTTGCATCTAAGCAATATAAGCAATAAAATCTAAAAGATAAATGTTGTTTGATTGATCTTAGATTTATTGTTAAAACAACCTACATCAATAACAATTCATTTGTTAAACAAAAAGCACCAAGTATTATATTAAAGTATATAATAATACTTAGGGGTGGGTTTAAATAATCGATTTTCCAATTAAAATCGGTCTTCAATTGAATAACACGATAATAATAACACGATAACACGATAATAGATTCATAAAATCCCCAGTTCAATAAAAAAATAAATTATTGCGCACAGCTTTGATCACGTTTTAGCTGTTGCACGTTGGCTGTTTCACTCATACGCTCAATTTAGCCTCACAAGCAGCACTCAAAGTTCCAGCTGTTGCTCGCTTGCTTGGTCAAGTGAGGCACATTGCTTCATTTTGAAATATATGAATGATTGGTCACTTTTACTTATTCATGAATTTAAGCTTTGTCTCTTTTGGTCATTTGTGTGTGTTTCCAACCACAGAATCACAGCAAAGTGAATATTTTCCTCAGGTATTAGACATGTTTGCAGCCAGTTACCTATATTTATGCTGTAGTAGTGTGGTGGTCATGTTAAATATACATTAATGCAACTGCTTTGAGGTTTATTCTTAATGTAAAAAGTATATATTTAATAATGCATCTGGTTAGAGGGTTCCTTGTAAAATGTACAGAATGAGTTCTGTTAGAATCTCATAAGAAAAATTGGTATTGTATCGATACCGAATCGGGCCCTTGTGAATCAGAATCGAATCGATTCTGGAAATCAGTGGTGATACCCAGCCTTAATAATACTACTACTTTATATAGGAGAATAGTGTGTCATTTATATAAATAAGATGACACACTTATTGTAGATAAAAAAAATGTAAGCAAGTTGGTGCCAGTTTAGCAATTTATATAGTCAGAGCTCAAAACATCAGACAGAACATTCATATAGTAAGGGCTGAACAGTGCATGATATTTACATCACATATATATTCAAATGAGACCCTTATGGGTGTTTGTGTACTCTGGTAATATGTGAAAAGAGAAAACAAAATGCTAAACATCCATTTGTCCACATGTTTAAAAGTGTTGGCCAAGTACAGGAAGGTTGGTAGGTCAGCGATCCATTCCGTTGTCATCTGACTGTTGCCCAGGAAAACACAGGACCCTCAAATGCACACAGAAATCCAACTCTTCCTGTGACAAACATTTAAAATGTTGGAATAATGTTGAGGTGTTTTAATTTATATACACAAACCTAAATAAAAACTGGTAGAAACAATGTTTAAATTACTGTCATTTCTACATCAGTGGCCATTAATTCAAATGACACTGGAACTATACAGAGCGTGAAGCATCCACTGCCAACAGCATGTACTGCCTACAGAGAGAATCTGCAACAAGGGAAGTTGTCACAGGGACAAAGTAAACTATACCTGACACTCGTCTCTTCCCTGGAGCTCCCCTGCTCGCTGTTTGAGTAGCTCCTCCAAGCCCAAAGAAGGATTCCTGCAGTCTTTGAGCCCTTGAGGACAATCCTCCACTAGACTAGACATGCAGAGGAAGATGGAGTCATTACACAGGCTCATTACACACTGTGAGAGCATCTCTGTGCTGTAGGAAAGTTATGGTGAGGAGCCACCTGATTCTTACCAGCAGAGAGCACCAAGCACATGTTCATGGAATGGGGAGTGAGGTGTTCGAAGAACCGATACCAACTGCTCTGCCATGCCCATGGAAAGAACTGTGTCTGAGAAGGCGATAAGTAGTTACAGTACATGTAATGCTGATGCTAATGCTGTGGTAGTTGGTTTATGTATAGGCTAATATCATTGCATTTTAAATCCTCCTGGTTCAGCTTAGGCATGTCCATATGCAATGAAAACACAATGGGAGTTTTAAGACTAAATGTTTTTCTGAATTCCAGACACAAAGTGAGAGTCCTTGTACTCTGTACACACACAGCCTGTCGTACCTTTGTGCTCTGGGTGTGCGCTGAGGAGGTTGAGCAGCAGAAAAGCTGACTTAGTCCTCAGCTTGTCGCTGTCAGACTGCATGCCTCTCATCAGCACGGAGAAGCCATCATGGCACACAAAGGCCCGGAGCCCTGCCTCCTGCTCCCTGACCAGACCTCAGGGCAAAAACAAATATACTCAGTGACTGACCCTTACACCCTTCAAAAAATATAAAATATACATTAGCTTACATTTAAAACAACACAATGTTTTGAAGACACATCAGAAGTATGTATTTTAGATTCATAACTAAAGGTTTTTGGTTAGCAGAAGGTGGGATGAATACACAGAATGTAAAGGCGCTTCCATGAGCAGCAAAACACATCTGCGCTGGCAAGGCCATTATTTTCCTGTGAGCGGTGGCCCAACCATGTGGTACCCTTGGCGTCACACATATCTTCAAATGGCCATCTAGCGCTGCGCTCAAAGTTCCCATCATTTACACTTTGACCTTTCATATATACTGTATATATCAGCACAAACAGTTCACAAACACAAAATTGGAGATCCGCTGAAACCCATCAATGCATTGTATACTCATAACACTAGAAAACTATCCACTGCATTAGCAGGGCTTAGCTAGCGGGAGTGTGCTCAAACTGTGGACGTGTAGCATCCTGGTTGCCTAGAGAGCTGGTGAATGTGCGCTGGGCTTGACCGCTGCACCATGTGTCTGTGCTATGCTGTGGGCCATGCCTCGCGGTGGGCACAGAGAACATGCCTTATCCTGTGTAAGCACCTTAAGGGTGAGGATTAGAGAATATCTTACGATAAAGGTGATAAATGACCACTCTGTTTATGTCACTGTAAACTATCACTTACATGAGACGGCATATAGGGCCTTCACTCTGACAGTTGGGTGGGGGTCTGTGTCTGCCAGCTGCAGCAGCTTTGGGAGGGCCTCCAGGCTGAGCAAGTGCACCTGCACCTCTGGCATGTTCTGTGCACTGGTAGCAATCAGCTGGGCAGCGCGCCACCTCACCCCAGCCCCACCAGCACACAGGCCCTGACTGACACACAGCTGCAAGCCTCCAAGAACCATCAGGTCTAACAGTGGAGAAAAACAATGTGAGGTGGGCATCTCCCAATACAAATACAAGGCAGGGCAAAGAGCTATTAAGTCATACATTACCAATAAAACCAATGGGCATCTAATGACACCACTCAGGTATAGTAAATAAAGTTGGTTATACCATAACAGTGCATGTCAACAGCTGAAACATTTCAGACGGTGAGCCCATGTGTCAGAGCTGTGGGCTGGAGTCCCAGTGCAGGACAGGCCCGGTTACTAAGTGGGTTCTCATAGTAAAGCTATATCTCTGGTTAGAGCAGACACTCACATGATGAAGGCAATTCCTTCCTTGGAAATGCACAGATATTTCACATCCCTGCTTCAGCTGGGAAATGTCTTTGAGAACATATTTCCTATAAGCTACTGTTTCTTGTATGATATTAATCTGACAGGTTGATGACAAATGTACATATTGTTGATAGACTAGATTTAAGTCTAATAGAGTCTAGTCTATCAATCGAATAACTTCACAATAAATATTAGTATGTGTTTATTCATGTTTAAAGAATACTGTATGTGATAGAGTATCCCTAGCCATTCGGTTTGACTAATTAATTGTAGTTAAAATTTAAATATTCTGCATTGTAAAGTGATTCCTAATAAGATATATAAACACTGGGTTCTGCTCATTAGATGGCAGAAGCTCATATAATCTAGTAGGTTTGCAGTGTTAACTATTGCAGTTACTTACTATCCTATTTTAAGGTATGTGAAAAATACAGTATTGTACATAAAACATCATAAGCATACAACCAAACAGCTGCTACAATACCTTTCTTGATAACTCCAAATGAGAGAACCAAGGACACCCCCCACCAGTAGACAAAGTCTTGATATGGATAAGTGTGAAGGTCAAACATAACTTAATAAATATATGTATTTTCCTGATCACACAAGAATGTTTTACAATCAGTCTAGGAAGTTACGACTCCCATATTGGAAACCACTGTATCTATTGCAGGGTTCCCTGTTGATAAGACCCACAAAGAATGGTTGCTTTCCAGCTAGAGTGACCAGATGTCCCACCTTGCATGGACAGGCAGCGGAAATAACTAGCATTTACCAATCACTCAGGGCAGCTGTTTACATGTTCATATCTGCTGTAAGGAAGAATGTAGGCTGGATCCCTATACACACACTGAAGAAAAACCATGATGTGAAATGCTGCATAATTGAAGGATGGACAAAAGTGTAAATGAACAAATGAAATGAATATTAAAGTACCTTCATCTAATTGTAGTACTAAATTACCCTGTTTTATTTGATATAAATGTGGACTAACCTGTACCATGCATAGTCTGAATCAACCAGAGGACCATGCATTGAGATGTTTTAAGAGCTAAGGGAAGTTAGATAGACTTTACATCCGAATATTTGACTGCCTCTTAGCATTGGTAACATGTCCCACATTGTCCCACACGAACATTGTGTTTTGGCTTTTTGGAGTCACCCTCTATCCAGCTTGTATACCAACTAACCTCTGGCGTTGTCTAGGTTTTCACACAGATCTGACAGGAGCTCCAGTGCAGATTCCCTCTCCTCCTCCTCCTCCTCCTCGTCTCGCTCCTCCTCTCCCTCCCCGATGCTCCTCCCGTCTGTCCGCAGGACCGCCAGGCACCGTTTCATCTGCTCCACCTCGTCCATCTGTCCCTTGCACACCTCTGCAAGAGCCTCCCTCAGCCACACTTTCCTCTGAAACCAACAAAGTTATTGTTATTGGGTACATAGCGGGTTGACGGTGTCACGCCAAAAATGCTGTATTTTCCAGTGAATCACTTTTTGGCACGACACCGGTGCCGTGTCTGACAAGCACATGATACTGTATGACCATCACCTCCTCTGACATGGGTTCGACTGCAGCGGGGGCTTGTGCATCAGAGCCAGCCTCCACTGCCAAACGCAGGACCCCTTGGAGGTTTGGGGGATGCCGTCTGTTTCTCCTGTCCTCAGCCATTGATCTGTAGCAAAAGTAACATTATAAAAGTCGATGAGGAACACGTTTTACAAATAGCTAACCAGCTATTAAAACCAATAAACCTTTTAAAAAGTTGCAGGAGTTGGATAGTTCATCAGAGCTGTTGATGTGTACGTCTATAATACTGCATACAACATATGCTGTATATATACTCAATGTATTCCAGAGTTACATTCAGGTATCTATCCTCCTAACCCAAACCATCCTAGTTACTTATATTAGTACATCACCAACACAGTCCGTTGAACGACGCTTTCTTCCTATATTCACCTTAGCAAATTATATCGTAATCGATTGTGTAGAATAATTCCACTTGTGGTGTTATTTGTCTTGTAGATGTTGTGCTAAGGACTTGGCTGTCTTATAAGTGAAGAAAAGTGAACACACTAGAATATTCCAGCTAGCTCCTGAGTGAAAAGCAGGGGGCCGCCATGTTTACCGTAAAGCCTCAAGTCAGAGGGAACACAAAAGAGGAAAGCACTTCACATTTCGCTTACTTTAATATTACAATTTAGTTAAGATATTATATAATAATATAGTAAAGGAAAACCACATGAATGGAATGTTTTATTTGTATGTTAAAAAATGAATACCTAAAGAATAAGTACGTTGTGCTATTACCGTAGTTTTTTGGTCAACACAGTCCAAGATGGCGGCGCTCTTGGGGCTGCGCGCGTGTTGCTCTGGTAAATGTGCGAAAACCTTGTGTCAGATTGTCAATTGACATGTATTTATAACTGTTATATTTGGCTTACGTGCATAGGTTCCAGGTATATGTTTTATATGTGTGTGTTAAATATATATAGACACACATTGTATAAAACATGTTGTGCAGGATGCTGTGTCTTCCATTACTGTACAACAAGGTCACGTTTCTAGCCGGTTCATCAAACCTATTTTGGCGACCTTATATTAGCTAACGTCAGTGTACTTGACTTAGTCGACGTTCCCTGTACTGTACTGTACTGTACTGAACCAGACCTTGCAATTGTAAAATTCATCTTTGGCTAAAACGATAGCCTATACAGTAGTAGCCTGTATTGGCTACTGACGTATGAGATGGGAACCTGCGGCGCAACGCTGCCTTGCTTTTCTCATCTGATCTTATGACATTGTAGACTAGAGTTCGGAGTACATTAGCTATCAATCTTATTTACTGGATAATACATGACAAAATGTTGAATAAATACAAGATGGAACTTATGGTTATATTTGCTAGAAGTAAATAAAACGTTGCAAGTAGATTTACAGTGTCTGGTTGTATATGGTCTGCTGCCGTTTGGAGAGTTTTGCTAGGAAGGTGAAGGTCAATGTTGTTTCATCATGTAAAAGTTCTAACCTATTTTTACACTGTTCAGCACTTCAGCTTTCTTCAGCACGTCTTCTGCACAGTTCTTTTAAACTGGTATGTTTAATATTTCTTGACATTTAACTCTCACTGTAAAATGCATCAGGTATGAGCTGTAAGTGACAGCAGTCTGTTTATTTGATTGCAGTGTGCTGTACCTCTAAGCCAGCGGACCTTTGCTGCAGAGGCTAAGAAAACGTACACCAGAGATAAGCCACACGTAAACATTGGAACAATTGGTCATGTTGACCACGGCAAGACCACCCTTACAGCAGCTATCACTAAAGGTAGATGACTGCTGTTTGTTACACCAGTGGGCAAGGAAACGGCCCTATTGTTCTTTATAATTTGGTCAGCAGTGCCAGTATTAAGCAATGCCAATTTTATTCTGGCTGTTGTAAAGCACGGTATATTGGTATCTGAATTGGTATCTGGTAGAGAACTTGGAATATGCTTCTGACTTTCAGCAGTCAAAAAGTGTTTTGTGTGTAGAAAACAGCCCTTTGTTTGTGCCATTATATTTCCCTCCAATGTCTCCCTTGGTGAACAATTTCACTTGGGCATTATCCTCCTGCTGTCCTCCGGTTCAAACTGACCCAACACACTACCTTTTTGTGCCAACAGAAGGCGCCAACCGCAGCACGGATATATGACGTGCCGCTGTTGGCGACATCTCCTGGCGCACCAAGGAGGTGTGTTTGAAACCCGAGGACAGTGGCAGGGTTAATAAGACCATTTGCATTATTAATGGCAATTAAAAGTAAACATTTTATTATTCAAAGATTGCCTGGCAGCTTTAAAGTTCTTGTGTAGACACTTTGCAATAACATATTTTGTCATCGTCAGTGTTGGCTGAGGCTGGTGGTGCTCACTATAAGAAGTATGAAGATATCGATAATGCCCCTGAGGAGAAGGCAAGAGGGATCACCATCAACGCCTCTCATGTAGAATATGCCACATCCAACAGACACTATGCCCACACAGACTGCCCTGGCCATGCTGACTACGTCAAGGTACCACTGCTGTTTACAAGACTAAGTTTGACATAATACTGACTTACTCACTCTCCCCTAAAAACATTCTCCCATATCGCGTCGCTGCACATGACTACATCACCACTGGTTATCATAAAGAGATACCTTCAAATGTGAATAACTAGTGTTCATTTTGTCAGACGAAATTAACTTCATATATTTGGTCCAATTTTAAATACAAGACAGACAAAAAGGCTAACTACCTGAGAAATTAGGTAAGTTAACGTCTCGTTTGCAATAAACATGACAACTAACACTTTGAAGTCTTTAACTTATTAGCAAACACATTAGCTGTTGTGTTAAGCCTACATTGTATGTTATTTCAAACATGGACCGATTAAGCCAATTGGTTAGAAGGTTGTGAATGAACTTAAAATGCGTGTCGAAACAAGCATAGGACTGAATGGATCGGTATATTGGCTAGCATGTAGGCTATGCGTGCATGACCTTGATTGTATTTATTTCATGTATTTCTTTGCATTTTTTTTCTTCCCTTTCAGAACATGATAACAGGCACAGCCCAGATGGACGGCTGCATCCTAGTGGTGGCAGCGACTGATGGCCAGATGCCCCAGACCCGTGAGCACCTTCTGCTGGCCAGGCAAATTGGTGTGGAGCACGTGGTGGTGTTCATCAACAAGGCGGATGCTGTGGAGGACAAGGAGATGCTGGACCTGGTGGAGCTGGAGATCCGTGAGCTTCTAACCGAATATGGCTACGATGGAGAGAACACGCCTGTCGTCATTGGCTCCGCCCTCTGCGCCCTGGAGGTAAGTTTATGTGACAACAGTTGTAAAAAATGTGTGAAGTTTTACTATGTCTGCTATTGTTATTCTAGTAATTGATTAAGCCAGGGGTCCTCAAACTTGCTACTCAAAGGTCTGTATGATCTTATTGATGTTCATGGGCAGAGGTCCAGAACAATTGGTGATAACAACATAAAATGTAGCTAATGAGAGCAGATACTAAGTCACATGTTTTAATGACACCTGTTTCCACATAGCTCTGCTTGGTGTCTGCAGTTCCATAGAATATACACGGGAGGACAGCGGGAGGGTTAAATGGTGTAACGTAGCCTACAGTAACAGAAATATCATTAGCCTAGTTTGCAGTATACAATTTAACCCCCTATGGGTCTTTTGGCCGTTTTTTCATTAGTTTGATATTTTGTCTTCTAAAAGCATTTCTGTAATGGGTATCATCGAGTGTTTCATGTCTTTGATATCAGCACCCTCTCAGCTACAACATATTTGAGACCCGTATATTTATTTTAATGCGTTTAGAAATGGAAAACTCATGTTACAAATTTGATTTTTATTATGTAGAGGGTTGTATACTAGTGTACATTGTAAAGAAACCCTTTGTTTCAAACATAGATGTAGATTCCTCTATGACTTGAGTTGAAACAAATGTACAAAATTAAGTGAACTATTTGCATTTTATGTGTTCGTTCCCATAGCCCGATTATATGCGCTATTTATAAGCACAGAGGGTATGCATTTCTGTATGTATTTATATACTGTATGTTATTTGATTCATACATTTCACAGACAAAACACCGCGCTAAATTCTAATTGTTTCCAGGGTATTTCGAGGGTACACACGCAGTTTGATTGGCCAACAAAGATTTGATCTCTAAACAGAAGATGAGGTTAAGCAGCACTATATATGCGTGCAAAAGGGTCATTTTAGGTTGAACTTTGGTGTTGGTTTATAGAGCCCCTGATAAACAGAGGAATACACAATCTCTGGATGTCTATATTTGCAGGGAAAAAACTTGAGTTTCTAGCATTTACCATTCTTAACCCTCGTAATGTACTCCGGGTCAGAATGACCCAAATCACTAGCTTTTGTGGCAGATAGAAGGCGCTAAAC
>JAODUG010092238.1:0-11888 GCA_027564795.1 Aphredoderus sayanus | reverse complement strand
TCTCTCTCTCTCTCTCTCTCTCTCTCTCTCTCTCTCTCTCTCTCTCTCTCTCTCTCTCTCTCTCTCTCTCTCTCGGCTTTCTATGTATCTTCACACAGTATTACATTCCTGTCTTTCTGTATTGGGAGTTTTGTTCTATATTCTGCACATAACAAATGGCAGCAAGTGTGTTCCCTATTAAGGAACTAGTACTGTATCTCCATATAGATGTGATTAGGGTAAACAAGAATATTTTATTTAGGGGATAGACTAGAGGTCAGGGTGGTTGACTAAAAATGGCCAAAAGTTGGGGGTTTGTTAACCAATATATAGTATCTTTTAATTATCCTTGATTATTAAAGAGTTACTAGCAATGATACCAGAAATGACTAAAAAGCACCAAAAATGTATACCTCAATGAACTGGACCATTTCATGGAGATCATCGTGGGCTGCTGAATGTCAACATTCTGTGTGGCCTGGGTTGATCCCACAGACTCTTGGCAGACTGCACAGTACATTAATATTTTGAGTTTTCATCACTCAGATGTTTATTATATTTTTTATTTTAATTTAATTGAATTACTTCTTTATTTCTTTCTATAATACTACCGAGTAGGGCTGGACCTAAGTGCATGGCTCATAGACGAATGGGTAGTACTGCAGAAAAACTGTACACACCCTATTAAAAATGTTGGTTTTATTGCTCTGCACTTATGGTGCTCATATTGTGCTTCAATATATTCACATGGTACGTATGTACATATATTCTTTATAGCAAAGTCAATACAGCCATTTTAGTTCATTATACGTTAAATTAAAATATAAACTATCTGGCATGATGTAACACCCATGCGACATAGTCCTATGCTTGTTCCTGCTGCTGCCGAGCAACAGCAGGTGACATAGCGAGCACAAAATGAATTATACTTTTAGTAAATGCTAAAATACTATAAAAAAAACAATAGTAAATTATAGTCTAAAGCAAAAACAAAAATTCCAATTGTATTATATGCTGTTCTACAGCGCACATGCATGAGGGTTCAGGTCAGCAACTCCAGCGTCGCGGATTGTGATGTATTCTTTTGTTTAACCCTCATGATGTCCTCTGGGTCAGAATGACCCAAACCACTAGCTCTTTGTAGCAGATAGAAGGCGCTAAACCTAATTCTACAGCTTACACACACGATGTGCACTGCTGGCACAACAAGGTATGTGTTTGAAACCCGAGGACAACAGGAGGGTTAAAAGGCACATAAAACAACACAAATACATAAAGAAATAATTAATAAAGAAATAAATACACACAGCAATGACAATAAAAAGAACCATATATTCATAAACAATCAGATGGCTATCAACTATATTTTAGGGGCGTCACGAGGGTTAAACTGCGCATGCGGCATTAGAGCCACTGAGCACCATGGTGCGACATTTAAGATTGAATGACGTGCCTCCCTCTGGAAATGAGCCGCCATTTGTTCCCCTGAGTACACAGTACCTATTAATATGTCTATGAGCGGGAACAGTGGCAAGGAACAGAGGAAGAGACAGATGCAAGAACACTCATGGAAGGAACAAACACTAGACTGACACTTTGGCTTGCTTGCTTGCTTTATATATATCTTTCAATTTCTATAACTGACTGCAGAATGTCCATAGGATCCCTAATCACAGTCAATTTACAATTGATAGGATCCAGGTATACTTAATGGTTGTTTACTACGTTATATACCCTATATGGCCAGCAAAAAGGAACTTTCGCTGTCAGTCGCTGTACTGTTTGTATCTGCACATGAGCATGTGTGTCCAGTCTACATACAATACTATTACAGGTGACTGGTGATATAAGCATGTGGGTTTAATAGTGAATGTACAGATACAGTAGGGCCGTGTGTATGTGTGTGTGGTTCTGTTGAGGCGGCGAAAAGATAACTGCCTGTGGCAGTTTGTGATTACTGCTCCGTTCTCACTCCATCCTCTTTACCCCTAACTCCTCCCACTCAATCAGTGTCACACACGCAAACACACATGCACGCGCACAGTCTCCTATTCTGAGCCATCTTGTTTCCTACTGTAATGTCTGTGTCACCATAAATGTTTGGACATCAGCTATCAGTCAGGGGGCATGTGTCTGTGGGTGACATTTTGTGTGGTGAGCAGTGGTCCTCAACCCTGGTCCTGGGCATCTACTGCCCTGCATGTTATAGATGTCTTCCTGCTCCAACACATCTGATTCAAATGAATGGCTCATTATCAGGCTTCTGCAGAGATTTATTAACAATCAATTCATTTGAATCAGGTGTGTTGGAGAAGGGAGACATCTATAACATGCATGGAAGTAGGTCTCTAGGACTAGGGTTGAGTACCACTGCCCTAGAGAGTAGTTGGGTTTACATGGACCCTAATATTCCAATTGGAATCAGTATAAAAGCTCACACCGGATGAAAATGCTCTGTACATACACCTCAATTGGCACAAACAGAGTGTCCCAAACCGACTGAAATTGTGTTCCGATGCAGAGGGGTAGTACTATATAAACCGTTCCATAAACCGATTGAAAGAAAAATGTGACCATATAAACGATATAACCTGATAATGTTTCTTCTGATTTCTTCTGCTCGTGCCCCAAGTCTTAAACTTTAGGCTACTTGTTGTGTGGATGCCGAATAAATGGTAATCAAGGCAGTATTCTGCACAGCCACTGTACAAAGTCTGGTCAAAACTGCGACACACATAAATAAGGGAATGGAAGCTTCATCTGGAGCCATGAATTCCTCCACATGTCCACACAAATAGCCTCACTCTTCCTGATGTGCATGCAGCAGAAGCTAGCCTGTTTTGGTCTTGTTGCTACACACTTTACTGTATATTACCTAGCCTAAATAATGTGCACATGTTAAACATCTAATCTGGTCAATTGTGACCATGCATACAGTATCAACATCAGTCCTATATATGACAGTTAACCAGAAATCTTCATTTGGAAGGATTTCATTGTAAACGTGTTTTGTTTCTCTTGAACTTATTTAATATAGACTGATTAAGACAATCCCAGTGTAATATTGTAATGCACCTAGAGAGCTGATTTCTGCCTGACCAAGGAGGGAAGTAGAGTTGGGGACATCAAGACCCATCACCCATTTCTCAATTCTTTATTGTTGTTCTCTTTTTGTATAACATGCATCTTTTATTGATCCAAATTGTGGCCATTGACCATTGGGTCAAAATCATAATTTCGAGAGAGTTAGTGTAAATGAGCTTAGTGCATCTCTCTGAAATGGCAGCGCCTCCTACAGTGTGGTTTGGTACCATCATCAACAGTATGTTGCTTGAATAAAAATAAGACATATTTATCATGGATCAGAAGATTTTTTTAATATTTTTTTTATATCTATGTAACTGCCTCTTTGAAATTATTTGGGCCCAATATACTGAGATGGGAGGGACCTGAAACTATCTCTTCAAATATCGCTTAGAGGGAGGATAATCTTTCATCTCATCCCTTTCGTTGCTGTACTGTATGTAGGTCTACTAATTTAATCTTCTACTGTTTCATATAAGGATTTAACAGTAGTAGGATTTAAGGATCTACATTTATGTAAAAAATTATATTTGAGAAATTTCAGTTGATTAGTTAATATTAGTAACACATATTAAAAGTAAAACATTAAACATGAACGTAAAAGTTCATAATATAATGAATCGTGTATGCATGATTTCGGCATTCATTGATGGTTTAGATTCATTTTAGCGGTGCATGTTTTTTAATGGCTGTCAATGAGAAATACTGTCAACGTTTTGGGTCAAGTCATTTTTGGCTGCAGTACCAGTGTTGGACACCATACCAATCAAGGTTTGAACTTCGCATCATGCTCCTGGGGGCCTGTTTGAAGGACTTGTTTTAGCTAGGTTTTAGTCAGTTGCATACACATGTTTAAATAATTTACTATAACAAGGTTTGTAAAGAACACTATATTTTTAAACACTGTGTGGAAAAACTGTCGAGTCCTATAACGCTAAGAAAACAAAGGTGTTTAGAAAACCAACCTCTGAAGACCTTTGTTGTCAATGTCACCTTTCCTCTTTCTTTTTATTTCTACAGGAATAAAAGAATGAAGGACAGAGGTAAATCTGCCAATCTCCTTTTTCCTGAAACCAATGCAATAATCAGGACTCCAAGGTCAACTAAACAGACATGCACACACGCACACACGCACACACACACACACACATAGAGAGTGACTAGATTTAACAAACTATGCAGCATACTGCATTTTGTTTTTTGTTTTATAATAACACCCACAACAGTCTCCTTATATATATATATATATATATATATATATAATTGTTTTTTTGCTCTGCGTGCAGAGTGACCTTTCCTCACTGTGCATGCACCTGAAGATAATGTGAAGCCAAAGTAGTGTGACTCTAGTGTGAAGCTTAAAACCAATGTGGTCTGTACAATCCACAGCTCTGTGCATTAATTCATTAAACAACATAGTTCTCACATTATGATGGGTAGACAACTAGTAATGGCCCTTACATGATACCAGACTGATTGATAATTGGTAATGAATTAAACTTAGCATTAATATTGTACTTTGATGATTAAAATTGCTCATCTATAAAATCTACTATGCAACAATTGTGAACTGCACAGGTCTATTTTTTAATTGTTTTCAGGCTATCTAGTTTTATTCACATTAAGAAAATGTTAATGCCCATGTAAGCATTTCTACATGCAACAGAGCTATAAAAATAAGATACATGCAAAGCAGCCAGTAATATGAAATTGCTGAAATTAGGTGCAATTAACACAGTTTCACTCTCGTCTATAAGCAGTATGCGATTTAACAATGTTTGTTCAGGGAAATATTTAGTTAGGAGGGCCTTTTGCTGGATGTTAGTTATGAGAGTATCTAAAAATGACTTTAACCAACCAACCAACTATAACTTCAATGTGAGTCAGTGATAGTAAGCTAATACACTTTGTACCTTTTTATTCATCTGAGCTCTATTGCAAAACTTAAATCCTCTAGAGATTGTTATACATGCACTTACATCTTCTTGAATTTTTGATTATTGCAATTATTTGTACTCAGTAATTTTCTGTCATCATTATCATGCTTGCTTGCCCAGAATGCAGATGCTAGATTGTTGACTGCTACTGGGAAGAGACCATTATCTCCCCGATATTGGCCTCTGTTCACATACCAGACAAATATAGAATTAATTTTAAAGTGTTGCTACTTGTTTTAACCCACCTGTTGTCCTTCTTATTTTTAGTGTGCCACCAGATGGAGCCATCTGATTGTGTCTAATTGTGTTGTTCTGTTTATTGTCATTTCTGTGTGTATTTATTCATTTATTAATAATTTCTTTGTTTTTTTGTGCCTTTTAACCCTCATGTTGTCCTTGGGATTCAAACGCGCATCTTGTTGCTTCTGAGGTAGCACCATATGGCATTGAAGTCTATCAAATTGTATTGTGGGTGTTTTATTTTGATCTATTTTTGACTATTTTGCATGCAAAAGTAAATGGCAGGGAACTGTTTAAAAGGGCCTCCTTCATTTGAAGGGCCAATCAGTAGGTGTTGGGTTTTCAGCTGGCTGTTGATGAGTCTGCTGAGTGACAGCTGAATGACATCTGACAGTCAGCTGAGTGTCAGCTGATGACTGGGAGGGGGCAGACTACCGTGGCCTGCCTGAACTAACGCTATGCTATTTTTACATTTGACGGTATTTTTGACCAGACATGACATTACAGTAAAGGCAAGGATAATCCCTTAAACATTTTAGCACAAAGTCCATTCAATAAAATGCGTTTATCTAAGGACATCAGATCATTTTACCAGTAACAGAACGTGCCACTAAGTTGGTTTAAGAAGAGACATCTAAGAAGAGAGGGCTCATTTAGTAGGAATTCATCTGTGAATATTAGCAATGTCGCTAACACTCTTCTTTTTAATTGTCAAATTCTCTATAGTCTTAGTGCATCATTGTCTGCTAAAATAGCACACACACACACACACACACACACACACACACAAAGATGACAGGTGCACAGACAGAAATAATAAAAACCTATTAGCAGAATACTGTAGAATAGAAAGCAATTAATAGAAAAAATGGAGAAAAGAGAGGGAACAAAATTAAAGCTAGAATATTGAAGTTTTTTCATGTTAAAATAACAATAAATCAGAATAATAAGAATATATTAAGCATTATCACATTGTCTTTCTGTGGCCATGTGTGTCAATGCCTTTATTCTCCCATTTGTTTAATTATTGAATTTATTCCGATAATAATTTGGTGGTATATGGTACTAAGGCAGTCCTCCAGCATAGACAGAAGAAAGAAAGTACATACTGTACTTATTAACCAGCTGCCACCAGCAAGCCTGATACTAGAAACAATGACTTGGTTAAATTATTGGGTTAAGTAATCTGTCACCTTCACTTTTTTCCTATAAACGGTGGCATTATTGTGCTTTACTATGTAACAGACCCAGGGAAACGTCATCTTATGAAATGCTTCAGCACCATGGACAGAGTCCAGGATGAGGGCAGCCATAGCAGTCCCTCCAGAGCCACATTCACCCTGGACTGAGTTCAGTGTGTTTTTCCAACATCCTCTGTACTCTCTACTTGACTAAGAGGCAGGCTAAAGATCAAGAAAGAAAGCTCAAATCACAGCCACACTATTTGAACTTTGCTGAGCTCAGGAGCAGGGCTGGGTGCCCCACTTTATTGTGGTCCACATGGCCTCTCCTTCTTTCCCCAAGCTGGGAAATGGACCCAGCAGGTACTATTAAGGACAAGCTACCGACTAGCTGCCTACCATGCTGTATCCTAGCAAAACCTGAGCTAAGATAAAATGCTTGTCGTGTGCTCCACGTTTGTTCCAATTTCCTAAACCTTAATCAAAGCAACTTGTTTGCTTATCTTGACATTTGTCTTCATTAAAGATAACATATTTTCAATATGATCAAATGATGAACTTGATGATTAAAGAGGTGTAGACACTGTATTGGGCTTGTGTCACTTTACTATGCAGACTTGTATTTTCTAATGCCTAACCACAGTATGAGCACAGACACTACAGTATCAAAGTTGCAAAAGTCCCACACTTTGCCTTAGTTTGGGAGGGTCAGAAAGTTGACTGTGCTCATTCGAGTGTTAGAATAGGCTATTAATAAAGTAAAATCAGTTCCCATGTCACCGGGAAGAAACAAAGCCTGTGTTTCTGATTTCCTTTAGCCATTTGCAGTCACGAAAATAACAATGGGGAGAGTGACGGAGGGAATAGGACATTTAAGGGAGATGGATGGAATTAGGACAGAGGCCAATGGAGAAGTAGAGAAGAACAGGGGATAGTGAAGGAGTCCTATTTCTAAACACAAACACTGTATTGCTTAATCAGACAGTACACAGGCCTGTGATGTACAGTACAGGTATATCACTGTATGATTCTGAAGATGACCTTGGCAATGGCAGTAATTCACAATACACAAACATACGCAGAAACAAACACACAACCAAAGCAACATACACATGCACACAAAATCTGACAAGCATGCCGATATGGTTAATGAAATGGCTACAGTCAGGCTGACCTTTAAAGCAACACATTTCTCTCTGACATAAAACAACCTCACATATTCAACCACACACACACACACACGCAAGCACGTACACAATATTTACTCACCACCACTAGAGCAGATGATTGATGGGGCAGGCTGCCATATCTATTTCACAATTGACCTCTTCAATCAACTCATTACCTGTCAAACACCTACCTACTTGCATGCACACACACAAGTGCACATACGCACACGCAGAAGCCATCCGTCCTGCATGGTTGCTGTGGTAATATGGGTCAGTGCTTCCTCAGTTATGTCCTCTCTTCTGAGAGAAAAACAGTGATACAAGATGAAATGGGAACAACAGATGGGGCTGGAAACAGGACTTGGCTATCTCAATGATTCTCATGTGGCCCGGCTTCATTTTGCTCACTTAAAGGGATGATTTTCAATTGCAAAAAAAAAAGAAGAATAAATTAAAACCTATTAAGTGGCTTATTCAGGCCACTGTAGATAACAAAAAATACAGAAATGGGGTGAGGTAATATTCTGAGATTAAAGCCATACATTTTTTTTATATTATATTTGTGTGAGATTATATATTACATTTCTCTGAGATTGTAAAGTCATACATTTGATCAAGGAACAATAAATTACGTTTGAACTGACAGATGTAACCAGCTATATATTTTCATCTGTCCACTGCTTTGTATTTCCTGATGCACAAAAGCTATTAACTCTTCCAAATCAGTATTCCTGATTTTCGGCAATGCCTCTTATGAGTGAGCAATGCCGCTTATGAGTTAGGTAGAAAAAATAACCTACATTTGTGAGTTGTTTTTTTTCTTATAAACTCAGAGATATTTCGTAAAATATCAGACACGCCATCATTGGCATCTTGGACCCAAGCAAGATTAGACTTCAAAAAACTTTACATATGCTGCCAATGCAGTGAGGAGTCATGAAATAGCATGCAATATTTATCCACTGACATCTTCAAACTATTAAAAAATATGTAATATATGGTGTATTTTAAAATGTAGTCCATATTATGGGCATTGTCTGCCCGTAAAGCAGCATCAACTCACACACACTCTTCATTAGTAATGACAACTGGTTACTTCTGCCAAGGCCACTGAGAGCTCTAGTCTCACTCTGGAAAACTGTACAAGGCTCATCATGTGATCCCGGGAGTTAACATTTGACAATATCTGTCTATACAGATATCACCTTGCCTTAGTTTCCCAGTAGATCTCCCATTTACTCTGTGACAAAGTAATTCTCAGCAGACTTAAACCCTTCTTCTATGTGGTTTAACTAAACATGGTTTGGAAGAAATGTTAATAATTACAGCAAATGTTCCTCTTACAAAAATGTTTGCTTTTAGTAGTTGAAGTTGAAGGTTATATGATATATCTATGCAACATTGAAAAGTGAAGTGTGAGTGGCCTTGTTTAGTGCCTTTGTGCACAGACTGTGTTATGTTGTGCTAAGTGGTAGCATGTGTTCCTTATAAGAACAGTTACCCTAAGAGGAGATGGAAATAAAGCGGTTTTATTATGATACATGTTACAAATGGAGAAAGACTAATATAATATCTAATTGAAAAACCAACAAGCTACTGTATGTCAAAATGAAATTCCCTTTGAAGTCTGTGTCCAATATGTGTCTCGTCCTCAGCTGTGTAGTTTCTAAGGAGTTCTGGAGTAACAATCCCATTTTCGCTGATGTGATGTCCTGAGCCTGGCCTCATGCATGGAGCACTTGAGCTCAATAACAATACAACACATTTGTTGGCGAAGAGGAGATAGAGCTGTATTGGATTTATATGCACTGGATTGTTGTGTGGAAAAATCAGACAGCAGCGATTTCTGACCATTTATAACTAGTAATTTTTCTTTTATAACTGGTTTGAAATTTAAAATATGAAATGTTTCATGGTCCATTTGAGGAATATATTTATAATGATGTAAAACTATTGCCCATCAATCCAGTCAAATGATTAAAAAAGGAACACCTCAGCCTCACTTCTTATCTGTCCACTGAGTTTGACCATTTTCATAGAATATCATCAGTCGAAATGATTGCAATTGCTTTGTACATTATGTGAAGGATATGGGCACTGTTGTCCACAAATCTAGGCAAAGTAAGTAAATAAAATGGCTGCTGCTGATTACTGTTTGGGACTTGCCTTGATGTCAGGTGCATGCATACAGTATGCTGACAAATGCCTGCCTGCATAGGCAAGCCTAGTTTCACTCTCATCTCTCTTCCATCTCCTTTATTTTCACGAAAGCATACAGTCGAGACAATTGTGCATTTGTTTTTAACATAAATGCTAGTTTGCAGTTAAATGTGCATGTCGATATACTGTATGTATGTAGAAGAAACATTGTTATTAAAATACATGCACACAACCATTTCTCTGCAGAAAATTGTGACACGTACCAAATGCTTTTCATGTTGTTGCTCCCAGGTTACTTGTACTTCAGATTGTATTCAAGTGCTTTGTATCCAGGCTTGACAAGAGGGTATGCTTTTCTCAGGCCCCAGCTTCTCATGTCCAACATATATAAACTACAAGACTAAAAAACTATCCAAAGGAAAGCCAGTCCACTTAGGCATGTATTTATTTTCTCTTTATGAAGTGTCAAGACAGTGAAGAGGATGAGATAGGTTAAGAGAGGGTAAGTACATGTGGGAATTGTCTGGCAGACATTGAAAACAGACACTAGTACATGTTTAAGTGGTATGCACCTTAAAGACGTATGTATTTTCTGGTCAATAGAGGTAGGTTAATGGAAAGGCTGGTATCATGCCACCACATTCTTGCAGGAAGGGCTGTGCACATGTACATTATTTAGTATAGTTAGGCTTTATTGTCCCTGTGGGGATGCAGGGAGCACATGCCATGTCATTATAATGCAATTTGTTACTTGTTTGGTTTGCAAAAGACAGCATTAAGAAGCAATGTGGTCCAAATTGGTATTGCTATTGCTAACTGGAGATTTTAAATGATCTGTGTGTGTGTGCGCGCTTGTGTGTGTGTGTGTGTGTGTGTGTATGTGTGTGCACATACACAGGAGAGAGAGAGAGAGAGAGAGAGAGAGAGAGAGAGAGAGAGAGAGAGAGAGAGAGATCCTGTGATGAATGTGACACTACATTCAAAAAGTGGCCTTGCTTAATGCCCAAACAGAGCTGGAAAAGGCTCCAGCCCCACCAAGGATACTATACAACAGAAAACAGATTTTGTGGACCCTTACACACGAGGGCTTATCCCATCAGGTTCAGACCAGACTGCTGTTAGCTTCAGCACACTTTTAAATCTGCGATATCAGCGCTGCTGTTTGAACTGAACAGTTGACAGGGTGATGGATGTTGATTATCAGAGGGCCACTCAGTCATGTTTCTATCTCAGGAAAGCGGTAGCAGCCTCTACCATATTCAGCTTGTGACTTTATTTCCCAATTCTAGATTGTTATCTTGCATCCTCCAATCATTGCATTAGATTGATAGATTAATTGTATATCCCCTTCACCACATGATGGCTCTATCAAGGTGCCAATCTTGCTTGCCTGTTTTGAAATAGTATGGCTGATATAAAAGGGTTGCAGTCATTCTCAATATCCTGCTCAACAAGCAGGCAGGCTGATGGGTATAATGATTACAGGATCCACACAGACCAGCAAGAAATGTATCCCAGTTCATTGTCAATTGGTGACATGCTTATAGATAGATACAGGAAATACAACTTGTTATACTATCAAAGAAATGGGAGGAGTTATCAGGTCAAACAGTGAGCTTCTTTAGGGTAATATGGCAAACTAGACAGTATTAATGGGGAACACAATATATTTTGCTTTGGGGAAAGACACACGAGTTATGGTTTTCTGATTAAATAATTTTCTATTTAGTTGCTCAGCAATTATTTTCTTCCAAGCCCCAGTCCTTTAATGTGCAACTGACTTTAAACCCTGTTATTAGGCTGTTATGTCACTGTATTACTAAATTACTGCATCAACCATTTTCCAGGGCAGTTATGTAGAGATGTGATAAGACAAGCTGTCTGGAAGTGCTTGCTTATCCGAAAGCAATTAGAACAATTAGAACAATTGGTATTCTTCAAATAATGCAATATTTTGATACATGCTGCAGTGCAAAGTTATGCTAAGGAATCCCATCCCTGCTTAATGCAATGATTATTTAAATACAAATATACTATATATATATATATATATTTATTATGAATGCGGTTTTCGTCCTGGTCGTGGAACAACGGACCAGCTCTTTACTCTTGCAAGGATCCTGGAGGGAGCTTGGGAG
>JAODUG010092227.1:0-11889 GCA_027564795.1 Aphredoderus sayanus | reverse complement strand
ATAGAGGGCGCTAAACCTAATTCTACAGCTTACACAGACATATGACGTGCACTGCTGGCACAACAAGGTGTGAGTTTAAAACCCGAAGACAACAGGAGGGTTAAAAGGCACATGAAACAACACAAATACATAAATAAATAATAAATAAACAAATAAATACACACAGCAATGACAATACAAAGAACCATACAATCATACACAATCAGATGGCGCTGCCTGGTTGTTCAAGACTATATTTTAAGGGCATCACGAGGGTTAACTGGAAAGTTCCATCTCATAATAGTAAGAAACACATTACACATAGACACAGTAATAGTGTTCTACTGACTGACAAACAAACATACACAGACTGACTTACATTTTACAGTGATGTTAAAAATCTACACTGTCCAGTGGGAGTACAGTATTGAACCAATCTCAGTTTGTTAAGGAAGCAAATGAGCTGGAAACATTAAAAAATATAATAATAATTAGTATTATATTTTAGAGCTGTTAACAGGGTGAGTCATAAAAGAGACAGTATGAGAAACAAGTCTGCCAACACAGAATAGCAAGCAACATTTGTGTGCTAGGGGCTAGGGAATGGGAAATGTGGGGTTCCCTGCTGGAGCTGCTGCCCCCGTGACCCGACCTCGGGTAGATGGATGGATGGATTTGTGTGCTATAGCATGTTACAAAACAACATAATGGTTTAACACACTGCTGCACAAAAGACCATCAAAATATAAACAGTTTTCTGTAGGTATACACTTTGAGAGGATTGAGCAGTGATTATACAGTACATTTTAGCTGTTTCAATGGCTACAGTAGATGGAGAAAATAATTCCTATTTTTTTTATTGCTGAAACAACTAGTGTGTGTGCGTGTGCGCATGCTTGTGTGTGCGTGTGCGTTGGTGAAAACACAAACAACTCTTTGTAGTTCCGTTTATTAAAAGCAACAAGTCACTTTCTTTGTCCATAACACAAGGAAGAGTGATTTTACAAGTGTCTCCTCAAACTGTATCATGCAGCCCAAAGCCATGAATGTTTCTTTACAGAAATAGAACCTTGCCATTTTGGAAATTGGTTATGATCACATTTTCACACAGACGCAGTGGCACACGCACACACACACATACCACAAACACACTCAGCAGTTAGTCTGTATGCATGTTTGTTTGTTTGTTTGCTTACTTGCTTGTTTGTTTGTTTGTTTGTTTGTTTATTTGTGCGTCCTCATCTCGTCTCCATCGTCTTCATTCACTTTCCCCTGCATGCTGCAGTGGTAAAGTGAGGGAAAACTAAACGTTCGCAACATAAAACAAACCAGTTTTTGGCCTTAGGAGTCATGTTAGCAGCTTTGGCAGCTTGCTATGCTAGTGTTACAGCGTGCTACAAGCATGATCATGGCCAAATCTCTAACCAGGCTGGCACCCTGGCCTGTATAGCCTACTTTTGCACATTGTTGCATTTTCCAGTATATCAACAAATAGTATTAACGATTACAGTAGTATGATGATTAATGCTAATAACTTAATTTAAAGTAATTGCCTCTGCACGTGATCATAAGCTACTTTAAAATTACATAGACATAAACGACTTTGGGAAAGAGAGAACACAATAGTGTGAACAGGAAGAGAGGAGACAAGCTCTACAGTGAATAGAAAAAAACACACCTCCTTGTGGATTAACACTGACACTGCACTAAACCACTCCTTAAATATGTAATTAGGTTGGCAAAATGGATGCTAACAGTCCCTCCTTTTCCTTTTTACCGACAGTGAAACGAAATAAAACTGCAATAAGATTGCACATTTATTAATTTATTATTTCGTCTACTGTGTTTACGGTCCCTTGAAGAACTGGTCTTTCACCTATCTATAGTAATAGTCATATCTGTCACCACTGAGGAAGACTATGCTGCCCCTGTGTGTTGAGTTCTTTCTAATTTCAGCTGTCATTGAAGGCCTTCTGTAGTTGGTGCTGACCTCATGTTTGGAATTCCGGAAGCTTCCTTAGGCCCAAGTGTTTTAAAATGGCTGAACTGTATGGAAGGGCTTCTTGTATGTGTGAAACATTACCCCATTATTGTTGAATTTATATTCCCAAGCTCCAAATCATAAGCATAACTTGACACGCGTTGGATTTGCCTAGTGAATTTCCTGTGTGCTGGCTAGTGAAAGAAAATAAATATACTTGTGTTGCTTTTGTATCAGGAAGAAACGATACAACAAAGCCAGAGAAAGGGAAATCATTAACCACACTTTGCAAAGTGATACTAAGCAATGTGTAAATGTATCCTGCGCTATTCACACCAAGATAATGTTTTCTTGGATTATATACAGGTGCTGTATGGTCCTACTGTGTATTGCAGAGTTGGCCTGCTCTGGCCATAGTTACAGTATTGGCTGTACATATTGGACATGGGTCTGTACATATTGGCTGTATATATTTGACATGGGTCTGTACATATTAGACATGGTTCTGTAGATATTGGACAAATCATTGTGTAACCATGTCTTCACTAAGTATACTGCAGTGTAATACTTTATGTTATTTTACTCCAGGGCTGTGTGAAGCCCATCTTGTGACTTGTGCTACTACAGTACAAAGAGAGTTTGCTGTTTCCATCATATTTGTAGGGTCATATAAAAAGCCTGGAATCACGAGCACTTGAGCTCATTTTAACTGAAGGCCCAGCATAACTTGTTTTACCAACGGCAGAAACACACTTTTCCCCGAAGAAGGACAGAGGGTGTGTGAAAAACGGCTTGCCTCCAATGAGAAAAGTCAACGTTTATACACCCAAAAGACAGATACCGTGGCTTACGGTATAGGCTATATAAAGTGTGCATTTGGTACACTTCGGTGAAATTGTTTTGAGCTCCGGAGTCGCGCGTCGTCATTTTCGCACAGAACATGAACAAGTGTCCCAGCGACCTGACCGAGAGGGAGCAGGCATGGCTGAAGATTCGTCGAGACAGCGACACCAAGGCCGGGGACCTGGTCAAGATGGAGAAAATGCTGCAGCAGACCAAGAACATGTTGGACAAGAAGGCCGAAGCTGGTACAGACAGCATGGGTCTGTATCAAGGCTTACTTCTCAGAACATGTCTTAATGCTAATTGTAAATGTGTCTTTGCAATACACACTATGATAACAGACTATGGTTAAATTTTCAATATAGCTTCCTTTACTCAATCTCCAAATGTTCACACATGCATGGGCATTTATCATGAAATAATCTGTTGTTTGTGGTGGTCCTACACAGATACTCTGAATAATTTGAATGATTAACAGTTGCTTTCTGAAGAGTTTAGTGTAGTATTTTGATATATCTCCATGCAATTACAACATATTTTCATTCAAAATGTGTTATTTAATTATTTACTGTGGTTTACTGTATATTGAGGTGAAGCCAGTCAAGGGGTTAACAAGTTGAATCACTAACTGTCTGTGTATTCTACTGTATAGGCCTGAGCAGCTTGTTGCTTTCAAATAGAAAATATGCTCTCTGCTGTACCGTATATTGGCTAAAGGTGATTGTAGCTAACATAGAGCCCATCTCGCTGCCTGTGATCTCCCTTGCAGTGGAGGACCTAGAGGAGAAGGTGCGCTCCAGTCGACGGCACCGGCGGAGCTCCCTCCACCACACGCAGATGTTGGAGAGCCAGATGAAGACGGTGAAAGGCGAGCTGGTGGACACGTTAGATCACCTCCAGGAGTTACGTAACGTGCTGCGGCGTTCACAGCAGAAAGCAGAAGAGCGCAAAGTCGCCATGGAGAAACTGGCCGCAGGGCTCAGGTGAACCACCGACTGATATAGGGACGCCGTGGTCTTGATTCTGTGACATTTTATTGTGAAAACCCTTCTTTAAACTGATGCTGTTGAAACTCTTAAGAGACAGAGCCATTATCCCTACCTGAGTGCCTTTTAACAATGTTATGCACATGTGTATTTGTCTGTTTATAGCTTTATTAAAAGAAAATATCTTAAATAAATTGTTTTAATTAATTTGCTGGACCACATTCCCGTTTGTGTTTAGTCGTCCAAACGTTTAAATCGTTCATATAGCCTTGATGTCATATGGTTACAATGTGCTTCACTTGGTTAGATACAGTAGTAACTTTAGTGCTAAACTAAACCATCTTATTTTTATATTATTAAAATAAAATTGAACCAAAAATGTATATCACATTCATATTCATATATTAGAGTATGCAAGTTTGAGAAATGTAAGCCTACTGCATTGTCCAACAGGCTATTCTTTAAACACTCTCCTTATCATATATAGGCTGCTCAGTTTTACATTTAAGAACAGTATTACAATTACAATAAAATTAGACATTTGAATTTGTAAGTTATTTCCTAAATGTCAGTGCCTTTAATTCTTGGGTCATATCACCCTCTGGGATCAATAGACAGGTCTGTTTCCTGTTCCCTTGGTGAGTCATTTGAATGCTTTAATTCTCACCCCTGGGGCAAAGATGTGAACATAATACATGTATCTATGCTTGGTTTACAGACTGTCACATGTTTTCGGATATGGTGCAATCATCTGCTTTGACCAAGTTGTTTTGGTAAGGCAGTATAGGGGTTTTCCACTAGGTACCAAACAGTGTCTATGTTTATACGATGCATTAAACAATTGCGGAAGTCAGCAATATCATTATGTTTGCAGGGAAAGTTAGAGCATCATTAACACTGCTGAATATCTATGCTGCAAACTGTGTATTTTATGCATACATTTCAGATGGAAATGTGTTTATTTATGTAAATGAAAACTCAATGCACGAAGGCTCTCGTGCATTTAGTATTGCTTTCAGATTTTTATTCTCCTGTAAATCCATTTTTCTCATTTAATATTATACCAGCAAACATAAATTAGGCATGACTGACTAATTTCCTCTGTTCTTACTTTTTGTTTAAGGATGTACTCTCTTTAAATGCCTATTCATGTCAATGTTAAATTAATTAATTTTAATTCATAAGTATACACCTGGACTAATCAAATATCATAGGCAACAATCAACTTTTTATATAAAAACTATATTAGCATGTTGTTTACTTAAGCAAAAAGCCTATATGAGGCCTTGGTATATTGCAAATATAATCATAGATCAACAATGGCATGTGTTAGCTTTTTTCAAATAACATTTGGAAATTTAACACGGAAATTACGTTCCTCCAATAAAGTCTTAATCTGATGAACTATAAGGGCATACGTCTATAGCAGTGGGACACAGCTTTGAGTTATAAAGGGTTTTCTAACATAACAGTTATAATCGATATAATAGATATTAGGCCTAATTGCTATTAAGTTCTTCCAGATCAATCGTACAATAAAGTTAAATTTTTCCCGCAACGACTATAGAGAGTCTGAACAATGGGAGTTTGCAGTCTAACTGGATTTACAAAAGTAATTAGTTTTTTTCATTACTATGTGAGGGTCACATCCATGTTCCACTCATACTGTACGTCACAGATTTTTACTGTCAAAAGACAAATCACCTAATATTTCATTTGTAATATCGTTTTGGCGACAGAAATCCAGTGTTAGGATCCTCGTGAATTATTGATTACATTATATTTTATTTTATTGATTAAAATAATGAAGTCACAGCACCTATATTATCCACCTGAACCTGAATGTCCCAAATAAAAATAGCATGGACAGTATGTCATAAATACATGTTCCTGATCTGTTACTGTATGTTTGATAAAACTTGTATTTCATTGCCTTTGTTATTTGCATGTTCCCTTCTGTAAAATGCATTGCCTGTTTAATCATATATTTACACAGATTACTTTATTTTATTGTTTTATTTATTTGTCTATTTAATTCTCCCCGATCTTCTTCCACACGAGGTATTTGCTTGCTACTATATACAGTCCTTTATTATAAATAAGAATGTGTTCTTAACGGATTTTACCTAGTAAAATAACAGTCAACTTAGCCTATATGGCTACTAACCTCCGGCTTGCTGCCGTCTATACCAGACTCATATTACTTGTCATCCTCGCTACTGTATGTGCACCTGTGTTTCTCTGTATAAGCGGTTATATACAATAGCCTATGTTGTGGCTTTCATTTCATTCGTTGTAGAATTTATTGTTTGTTTGTAGCCTATATATGAATATTTACACTGCCAGAGAGCTAGGCCGGTGTAACCAGACCCACAATGCGGTGAATAGGCCAATAGGGTCTGGGCCTCTTTTAATATGTCTGGTCTGGGCACGCTCCATTGGGAAGTATTTACAGTCGTTGCATGCACTTGGGCGTTACCCCTCTAGTTAGTGTTGAAATCATCGGACAGCCTTTAACCATCAGCGTAGCTCTACCACCATTCAGAAACAAACGGTTGACTTTAACGTCATTGTAGTTACCAGTAAATGTAGGGTTTGAAATATCAGAGAAATATGTTCTGATATTGAACAATTGTTGATCAATGAACCGACGTAGAGTATACAGTATGTAATGATAATCTCACACAAAACTGTCAGTGATAGGCCAAAAAATAAATTTTGATACATAATGTATATACAGTAATCGTGTATATACTGGGATCTTCTTCATTTGGTTTTGAGCATCTCTCACCCTTTATCATCATGCCAAGACTGCAATCGGTTCTACGAAAGTTAATATTGGTTTAATAATGAACTAGATGTATTCATTATTCTGTGATGTTTGTTTTGGCAGAATGAAAGTTATGAAGTTCTTCAAACTATATCTCTCTTTGTTTTGGTGTGTTTGCATTGTTCATTCTGGTGCAGATCAAATAGTCAAGTAATGTCAATTCAGGGCGTGTGCTAATGCAGCTCTGTGAGGAATTGATGTACCGATCGCTAATCGAGGCTGTCAGGACCTTTACTCCTACGGTGAACACAACTAATCCCCATAGCAGCCTGTTAGAGGGTGTTTTTGCACGCCAGCTTCAACTAAGCACCAGCCATGGGTGAAGCCCCACATTGGTCTCAGTTATGTTTGCGATACAGTGACGAGAATGTCTGTGAATGTGTTCTGGATATCTGTATTAATTCCTTGTAAAATGTGGTGTGATCAAAATTACATTGACACACTCCTCAAATTAAAACAAAAAACAAAATTTAAAGTAGTGGTTATATGTGGACCTTTTAACCACATTTGCTCAGACATTCACAGTACATAGACAATAAAGGCCTTGCATAAAGTTACTGATAGACCACTTTAGCAGCGTTAGCCTATGATATTTGATTCACTTACATAATTAGCAAACAGGGAAACTAACATTGAGCTCTGTTGTGCTCAAATTACTTTGAAGAATGGGAGCGTTTTGTTTGTAGTCAACAAAAGAGAAAACCAGTTTCAGCTTCAACCTATTAAGGGTTGTATACAAATATTATGTAAGCATTGTTACATACAGCTGCCACTTAATTCAAGTTGTAGAGTAGTAGTTGTTGTAATTAGGTTTGTTTGAGGTCTCCAAAGAGTTGTTGAGAAATAACCTGTGGTATACACAGATATTCTCACACAATGCTATGCCAAAGATAGATGTCCTTGTTTTGACAGTTTGGAAGCAAACACTGATATTTATGAGGCCATAAATGTACAGCATATAAAAACAATAAATATATTTCTCAGCAGTGCCATTTTGAGCTGTGTGCATTGACATAAGGTAAAACTACAATTATTTTATTGTAAGTATATATTGGTACAGAGAAAGAGGAAATGTTCATCCCTTACTGCTGACCCCTTACCACTTAAATGTAGTGTAGTACTGTAAGTACAGTATGTCCAGTGATTTATAAATATAACCTACTGTACCTAGCACTGGTCTGTATAATACAATGTAATATACTATAATATATAATAGTAGAAGTTTGTATCATAATTGCTTGGACAATTTACAAAATAAAGTTCTCAGTTTATTCAACCAGTATACTATTATTACGACTGCCTCTAATAGTTATGTGAACTGTGGACAGCTGGCAGGGGGCCCAAAGCCAGCAGTTCTATTGAGAACTTTCTCTTACGTTTGAGCATCTTCCTCCACTTACTCTGATGCAAAATTAAAATAAAGTACCTGGTTCAACAGCAGATGGCACCACCTCATTGTGTCTGATTGTGTAGTTCTCTTTAGCGTCAGTGCTGTGTGTACAGTATTTATTTATTTATTTATTTATTTATTTATTTATATATTTTGGGGTTGCCTTTTTAATAGGGATGCACCGAAATTCAGCCGCCAATATCTTCGGCCAGAAAATGGCATTATTGTTTTTTGGCCAAAAGAGACAAAAGGCAAAAATTATGAGCCGAAAATATGTCGCCATGCCCAGCTCATATTCAACTCTCAATCGAACTAGAGACGTTATTACAGTGATACTACACATAAGGTCGAACATGTCAGCGGTGTGGAAGTACCTAAAAGTTTCAGATAAGGACATCAAATTTGTAATCTGCAGTGTTTGTTCATCAGAAATTTCAAGATGGGGTACGGTACCAACCACCACCGTAAAAAAAGCAATTAGTGCATCCTGAATGTTTGGTTTCGGTTTCGGGATGCATACTTTTTAACCCTCCTGTTGTCCTCGGGTTTCAAACATACTATCTTGTTGTGCCAGCAGTGCACATCATATGTTTGTGTAAGCTGTACAATTAGAATTGGCGCCTTCTATCTGCCACAACAAGGTAGTGCATTGGGTCAGTGTGACCCAGAGGACAGCGGGAGGGTTAATAAAAATCAAGGAGCCATCCTCCATCCTCATCCTACATTCTCAACCGCTTATCCGAGGTCGGGTCACGGGGGGCAGCAGCTCCAGCAGGGAACCCCAAACTTTCTCTTTCCCGAGCCACATTAGCCAGCTCTGACTGGGGGATCCCAAGGCGTTCTCAAGACAGTGTGGAGATATAATCTCTCCACCTTGTCCTGGGTCTTCCCAGAGGCCTCCTCCCAGCTGGACGTGCCAGGAATCATAGCTAAAGGAACCATAACAAAGTTTGCCTTAGTGGATAAAAAAAAGTTAATAAGCCTAATGGGCCATTTAGAGTTTAACTGTCATGACTGTACTAGATAGCACAAACAGTAATTAAATTACCCATAAGTACTGATATATGACAGAAACAACAATATTTTCATCCTGCAAAACATACTTCAAACTGATCGTCACCTCTACTTTATGGATTCTGGTTATGGTGGTTTGCATTTTAATTTAAAATATATTTACATATATATATTCCAAAACATGAGAATAGAATGATCTTTATTGTCATTATAGTATAATTACATTTCACAAGGCTTCTCTCTAAAGAAAAACAAATATATGATAATCATACATTCTGTCAGAGACCGGTTAGAAATAGTTTTGAGAACCACTGGAGTCAAAAGAAGTTGCATCCAGGCCATCACATACAGTACCACAACAGAGGGTTTCACCCGTATCAGATCATTTTCAAATTGAGGTAATAAAGATACAGTTGAGGGTGTAATACACGTTTAATATATCACTCTACAGTACATTCCTGAGGAACATTGGAAACTCTTTATACTATACCACTCCTTCAGTCCTACAGTATGTCTAGGTGGACACCTGGCCCAACATCAACTGATACACATTGACATTTTGTGTTTAATCCTGAAATATTACATATTAACCATGGTCACCACTTTAGGCATTACACAGGCATTACCAGACATATATTAGGGGTTTTGAAATACTATCTACTGCAGTGCATTGTCCTGGCGCACACACGTTTAGACTGGTACGATGTTTGCTCTGAGTTACGCAAATGTAAACTGGGTGTGAGGGTATGAGTTTGATCTTGCAATGGCATGCGCCTTTAGCAAGGCCTGAGGTACATTCAAATTCGGCAAAACTCGGCTAACATTCCAGGGCAATGGTTGTTCCTGGAAGTTTAAAATATTAATTGTTTGTGTGTAGGTAAACATTTCAGATTGTACGATTTAAACGTGTGTGTGATGTGTGCCTGTGATTTAGCTTAAACTAAAGACACAGAAAGCACATCAGACCCTCAGTTTGAGGGTGTTCGCAAATGTTAGCGGTAAATTCATAGCAACTGTTTTTAACATCTTCACAACCGTTTGCCTTTGTTTGATCATTTGAACGCACCTCTGTTGTACGCGCAGCAAACAATGACAATGTGCCGAAGCATCTCAGTGACGAAGAGATGGACCCATACCTAACTTAGTGTAAAGGTGTAGTCAAGTCATTCCGGAGAGAGCTTGTTGATATTTGAACTCGAGCAAATAAAAAAGCAATTTAGCAGAGCACAATTTAAAGTAGGCTATTAACAGGCAGGAAGGGGGTTTACAGGTAAATGTGGCATGTCAGGGAATAAACTCAAGGCCCTTCAGCCGGGAGTTAACCAGTACCACCCTAACCACTAACCTATCATACTATCACATTGGAATATATATATAAGGTTTGTTCAGACACAATGGAAGTCAGTGGTTAACGCACAATAAAGATTTCCATTCTCTTAAAATGGATGTGACCACACTACGTTCCTGTGGAACATTGGCAAATCTTTACAGCAATAACTCTTCCAGGCCTTTGCCATTAGGGATTGGGCTTAATGTGAGCCAGAGGACTGCTGCTGAAATATAAAGCCCAAGAGCATCTGCAGGAAATTCTGACCTGAGCCAGCCTCCATGTGCACTCTCTACTGAGCCAGGAACACTGCATTAGCTGATGATGACAATGCAATAATGCTGACTGCCCCAGAAAATCCTGAGATATTACAACGCTCAAATCAGCTGGCATCCTTGGGGTTACGATACAGTATACTGTGTAAACTGCAGGAAAGTTGGTGGAACACATATAAAAACGGTTATGTCAGAGTAGAAGTAGTTCTAGTTCTTCACTTGTAATTATCAAAATGTTTCATCCTTGGTATTGGCACTTGGGGCCTAAGAATATAAACAGACTGTCCAGAATTATAAATCTAGTAAAAGTATTGGGAAAAAGCAGAAGCAAATGGGATGTATAAATGCAGGTGAAACAAAATGCCTGACAAATAGTGTCTGATCCTGTTCATCTCCTTTTAAAGGAATTGTTAAAACTGCCTCGGGAAGATGCTATACAGTAGCTGCTACAATAACCAAGAACATCTATAAATAGTTTTTTACACCAAATATGATAACTTTGATAAATTCGTAAACAGAATATTCACTGGAAACATGTTATGTTTGTGATGTTTATTTTATTACTGTATTGATTGTGATTTTCCATGATGCGTTTTAACCATGAAACCAAAGGCAGATTTCCACATTTATGTACAATAAATGCACAATGGACTATAAGGATGATTATTATTATTATGTTATTCCAATATACTTAACCCCCGTGATGTCCTCTGGGTCAGAATGACCGATAGATAGCAGATAGATGGCACTAAACCTAATTCTACAACTTACACACACATATAATGTGCACTGCTGGCACAACAAGGTGTGAGTTTGAAACCCAAGGACAACAGGAGGGTTAAAAGGCACATAAAACAACACAAATACATAAAGAAATAATGCATAAAGAAATTAATACACTCACCAATGACAATTGAAAAACACACAAATCATACACAATCAGACGGCGCTACCAGGTGGCCAAATGTGAGATTTTTGAGTACATCACGAGGGTTAAAATACTGTACGACTCAATATGACCTTTGACCTTGAGGTTCCTTGGAAAAGATACAGGATCTCTGGTGATGGCTCAAGTCAGTCTACTAATACAATGCTTTTACTGCATGATAGCCTGTGTTTGTACACGTCTTGCGATGCACGGCGGACGTGCCTTGGCACCGACCTCTGTGTAGCCACAGAATCATGCTTACCGTATACCCCCCCCATTCCACAGCAGGTTATTAGCCTGCTTCTTGTCCTCTCAAGCTCCCAGCCAAACAGACCA